>JBBGZY010000334.1:0-172500 GCA_037952925.1 Lithobates clamitans | reverse complement strand
ATAGTGGACCAGGACGTTCCAAAACGAAGGTAATTTGAGATATATATTTTTTGGGGGGGGGGTTTATGGTCATGACTTTGTAGCAAGCGGCCTATATGGCTTGATAGATTGATGAGGCCTACATAGGGAGAAGATGATGAGGGGTTAGCAGAAACATATAATAAGTTTTTTTGGTCTTGTGACTTTCTCTTTTCCAGATATAATGAATCCCCTATTGAAGGATCCAGAGTTCCTTACTTCTTTTATTTCAAAGTATCGAGAGATGAGGAATTTGTGGGAGGTGAAACACCCTCAGTATTATAACAAGCATGTGAGGAAGTCAACGCTGGAGAGACTTCTGTCCTTTGTCCAGGAGACCATCCCTGGAGCAACAATGGAGACAGTGTACAAGAAAATTGGGGTCTTGAGGAACATGTATAAAAGGGAGCATAGGAAGATCCAGGAATCAAGGAGATCAGGAGCATCAGCAGATGATGTTTATGTACCCAGGCTGTGGTACTACAAACAACTCCGTTTTCTTGATGACCAGAATGAAGCCAGGGCATCACTTTCAACCCTTCCCTCCACCCTTCCCTCCACCCTTCCCTCCACCCTTCCCTCCACCCCAGCAGAGGCTGATGAGGAGCAAGCTGGGTCTTCCATCCTGGATGAACCGGATATGACCATCTGGAGTCAGGTAAATTATTTTAACAAAGATTTACTGTACTAATATTAATGATGTTAACTGGATGTTATAATTGTCTCAAATAATTTAGCACTCCAAATTGTGTATACATATCAAATGATAGTAGTGACTAAATATGTTTGGCACCTGCTTGAAATAATTAGGGTGTCTGATTAGACTCTTTTATTAAAGAGATGTATTCACATTGAATTTGCTAGTCATGAGAAGCAAACTGTGTGTCATTGATGAACCCAAAAAAAGAAACTAAAACTATTGTCCTTTTTTTATACACAGGATGAGTCCATCCAGGAGGAATGTGGGGAAAGTGGCAGGCAGGAGGAGACCGGGCCCATGGACAGCCTGGAGGAGGCCGGATTCACCATCATCCTGGAGGAGGCTGGGCCCAGTGTCAGGCAGGAGGTGGCTGCTCCCAGTGAGGAGGCTGGGCCAAGTGAGGTGGCTGGGCCAAGTGAGGTGGCTGGGCCAAGTGAGGTGGCTGGGCCCAGTAGGAGCCTCACCCAATCCCAAGTGCCTCCCCTCCACCTTCCCAAAAAAAGGGCCAGGAAGGGGATGGTCACACAGGACGCGTCCCTGCGCCTCATGCAACAGGCCACCCGTTTTTTAACAAGCCCCCCCGAAGCGGAAGAAGCCTATGGCTGCTACTTAGCCAGCAGGCTTCTTCAGATGGATTGGGAGCAGCGCCTCATTTGTGAGCGCCTATTTGGGGAAACAATCCATAAGGGGCTGCAGGGCACGCTAACCAAAAACACCCAACTACATGAGGCAGCCCCCCCCCTCCTCCTCCTCCTCCTCCTCCTCCTCCTCCTCCTGCCACAACTGAAACACCAGAGCCACAGCCTCAAAAGAAGGCTACAGGGAAGGCTACAGGGAAGGCTGCAGGGAAGGCTGCAGGGAAGGCTGCAGGGCAGCGTGGAGGAAAGGCTGCAGGGAAGAGAAGAAAGTGATGACCTGGGTTCAGTCTGGTCTGACAGAAGACGCAGGCTGTTGTAGTACCACAGTCTGGGGACATCTAGATCATCTGCTGGTGCTGTTGATCTCTGGGATTCTTGGACCAGATTGTGCTCCCTCTTATATGGACTCCTCAAGATCCCAATTTTCTTGTACACCGACTTTTTCCAGCGTTGACTTCCTCTTTATTTTATTTTGACCATGAATAAATGGATCTTTTTTGAGTTTAGCAAAAGACTTTTATGTGTTTTCTTTTAAATCATTGATTTTACACACAATGTTAAATTAACAAGGGACAACAATCTCATTGAGTTTTAAAAAAACACACCAAAAATACATTACTAATGTTAAGAATGTTCAAGTGGTAAGTCTTGAAAAAAAAATATATACATAAACAAAAACGGTGCTTTGGGTTAACTTTATCTAAAAATTAAAAAATAATCACTAGAAAAAAAAAAAAAAAAGAATAATGGGTTCTTTGTGGTAACTTTACAAACCTAAAAAAAAAAAAAAAAAAAAAGGGAAAAAGTATTATTAGTATGGAAACATTGTTTATAAAAAGCATACTATATCATTCATGAGATCAAAGAGAAAAAGAATTCAGAAATCAGTTTGGGAGAACTCTGATTATGAACAGCAAAACACCTTCGTTCTTTAGAGCATTCGTAAAGAAGAAATAAAATGCGCTGCATTCAACGATCACAGATTTTGCAGCGTGATGAATGTGCTACCTACAATACGAACACTAGTTTTACTAGACCGAGTGCTTCCGTTTAGTTTTTGCTTATGAGCATGCGTCGTTTTTTTGTCCGTAGGACTAGCATACAGACGAGCGGACTTCGGGGTCCGTCGTAGTTACGACGTAAAGATTTGAAGCATGTTTCAAATCTAAAGTACGTCGGATTTGAGGCTAAAAAAGTACGTTGAAAGTCCGAAGCAGCCCACACACGATCGGATTACCAGCCAGCTTTAGTCCGTCAGCGTCCGTTGGACTTTTGTAGACGAAAAGTCCGACCGTGTGTACGCGGCATAACTTACCAACAGAATGGTTGCCACAGCAAGTTGTGAAAAACTGTGGCCAGAATGGTTGAATATACCCAAAGTGGCACCAATAGCTATCATTGGAGATAGGCTGCAATCAGTACTATAGTGTGTCGGAAAGGAAACTAATATCAGGAAAAAAGTGGTACCTGGAAAGACAGTATGATTTTCTGTCTAGAGTGTTGAAATTCGAAGTCTAATCTTCTTTATACAGATATACTGTACTGTAATTTATTTTTTTTAAATAAGCTGATAGGTTGTGCTACAAATACTATACTGAAAAGATCACACTTGCAATTGCCATCATCAATGGATGCACACCAATCGTGTTTGTATCCCCTGTTTTCTATTCATTTTTACTCTTTCCTCTTTGCTTCCCATATGTTTTTTTGTTTTGTCTATTACTTGTTCTATTCTTCTTTTTCTCTGACATAATGCCTCGTTCAGAAACATTTATATCTGTATTATGCAGTTGTCACCTTCAGGAAATACAGAACCTTACCCAAAGTAAAAAGACTGCAAGCATGCAGATCAACTATGTCACAAACAAAGCAATCAAAATCTAATATTTAAGTCAGCCACAGTAATGCAATCAATGTTTTAGGTTACAATGTTGGATGTGCCATGCATCCTCTTTAAAACGGATTCAGTCTGCATGAAAAAATGTGTTATTTCCAGCTTGTTTTCAGTCTAGCTGTGAAGGTGAAGCAAGATAATATGAACATTTGGGGCAGCAATGTAAAACCACCATTCACAGCTCAGTCAGGTGGCCCAGAGCAAAGATTATAGCGGCAGACCCCTATCATTTTATCAAATGCTTGCTAAAAGGAATGTATTATACAGGCACATTTCATGCATATATATTTCTCAACAAAACAACATAAGAAAAAAATCTATAAACTGTCAAAAATGATTTGTACATTGAACAATGTTTTAATATTTTTAAAATAATGAAAGAAACATTCAAACTCTCTTAAAACCAGTATCTATACTTATTGTAAAGACTGTAATAATAGCTAATTCTAATTATTAGAGATAATAATACAGTATAATATTGATCTAACTTGAAAAAGGAACAAACTAGATTTCTCTCCCTTCATTATATGCTACAGTTTGTAATGCACACACAATATTCTCTATTTTTTTTGTTTTTCAATAAAAATATTGAATGAGAAAAAGGAACCAATTAGGTGCAAAAATGATCTACTGGAATAAATGTAATAGTAGGACAATATAATGTAGGTGCATTTTTGACTTCTAGTAACATAAAGACAATGGTAATTTTAAATGAATTACCAAAAAAGGGGTGCCAGTTCCACTATGAATGAAATCCAGTTACATTACTCACCAAACACTGAGATCAGAATACATGATGTGTACTAGGCAACTATGCCATTGCCTACCCTATATTAACCTGCATTATTATATACATTGGGCTCATAGGCAGGCTAGAATATGTTATGTGCATAGCTCCCAATCCCTCCTTTTTTGAGGGCCCTCTTTCAATCTCAGTTGTACTTTTTGGTATGATGTTTGGACCACTATAAAAGTGCATTTTTTATTTTTAAAAGCCAGAATGAAAAAAAAAATAGCGCTGGCAAAAAGTACTTATGGACTTCACCAAGCATTTTTGGTGTGTTAGTTCATCCACATAACTGAGGGCATGGCAAAGGCAAGCTCTTTACAACACACTTTGTGCCTAAAAGGATGCCTTTCTCAACTAAGAAAGTTGGAGGGCATCTCTATATGTATCATCTGTAAGAGTGGGGATTGCTATGAACACAAAATATTTATTTTGAGTGCACTAAGCCCTGTTTCATCTACAGTTTCTTAAAATGTCTGGAAAGTAGCATTTTGATAAGTGCTTATGCTGTGATTGAAATAGAGATATAGATAGACATCACTGGTTCTACATTCCAGCCATTAATGCACAAAGTAACATCAAATTCACATATTAGAATTTAAAGTGGTTGTAAAGTCACATCTATTATATACTTTTATCCTGTGTGTTTTAGGAACATATTAAGTACAGTGCGTGTGTGTGTTTTAGAAATATATATAATCCTAAGTACCTTCTTTGCCCAGCGCTGCTGTGTGATCACATGTCCTCCCGCTGCTCTCCTTCCTGATCTAAGGGAGTACATTGGGAGGGGCTGAGATTTCCTATTGAAGTATGCAAGCTAGCAGAGGAAGGAAACGTGACCACACAGCATCGCTGGGCAAAGAAGATTTTTAGCATTTAATATGTTCCTAAAACATAGAGGAAGAAAGTATATAATAGATGTGACTTTACAACCACTTTACCAAATGGGAGAAGCAGCTGCAGTGGAATACTCAATCAAGACAGGAAGGAAGGGACAGGAAGGAGATTGTCTTCAAACAGACTACAGACTATGGATATAGATGGAAGGAACCGCGCTTGACCAAATATTAAAAAACGGCAGCAGCAATATAGTGCGATTACACCAAACATAAATAGTCCAATAAGAAAAGGCTGCGCTCAGAAAAGAAAGTCTATGCAAATGACATCAAGGAGATTTTCAAATCCTTCCAAAGTAAAAACACCACCACCGTGTACTTCTAAGCAGTAGTGACAGTCCACCCTAGTAGTTAAACCTGCTTACCAGATGGCAAGCATAAAGGGCAGGTGGCTATAGCCCAGCCAAGGCCTTTTAGCTTGCTGGCAGTCCCGGTGTTCATATGGGGGGTAATTCTCCAGGTTCACTTGGGTTGTCACAGATCACAATTCGCCACGAGAACCACGGGTGACCTGCTATATACGAGCTTCCCTTATAAGAGGCTTGTTCCACAATGGAGAGTAATGAGTCGCCTTCTCGTGCTCAGATCTGAGCACGAGAAGGCGACTCATTACTCTCCATTGTGGAACAAGCCTCTTATAAGGAAAGCTCGTATATAGCAGGTCACCCGTGGTTCTCGTGGCGAATTGTGATCTGTGACAACCCAAGTGAACCTGGAGAATTACCCCCCATATGAACACCGGGACTGCCAGCAAGCTAAAAGGCCTTGGCTGGGCTATAGCCACCTGCCCTTTATGCTTGCCATCTGGTAAGCAGGTTTAACTACTAGGGTGGACTGTCACTACTGCTTAGAAGTACACGGTGGTGGTGTTTTTACTTTGGAAGGATTTGAAAATCTCCTTGATGTCATTTGCATAGACTTTCTTTTCTGAGCGCAGCCTTTTCTTATTGGACTACAGACTATGGAAATAAAAGGAAGCAAGGGGGAGACAGGGAGATGCAGAAAAGCTGAATACACAGCAGTATAATGGAAGGACATAAACTGACCACACTATAATGGATCAGCAGCCATGAATAGAGTGGTCAGTTTACACAAGGGAACACATGAACAAGCAGGATCAACCAGGTATTTTACGACATAGGAAGGGACAAATGACACTGCGAAGGTGCTATGCTATATATCATGCCTTAAAGGGACAGGAGCTATTTTTTAGGGTTACAACTACTTTCAGCAAAACTCTAAAGAGATATAAAAAACAAATAATCAGTGCAGTTCTGTCATCAAGGCTGGAGTGTGAGAAGGAACAGCCACACAAGGATCCAGTTGCTTCATGTGCTGACAAAATGCATGCTGATAGGAAACGACAGGGGGGGGGAAATTGGGACTTTAAATGAAATTGCGCCTGGTAAGGTCGCATAGGGATATATCTGAATAGTTAAAATCCTAAGTGTAAATTGAAAATAATAATAATATAAAATGCAATTTACAAAGAGTATAAAACTAAAATCACTCGCTGTATGAATTTTATAACCATGTACACCAAAGTGCCGTGTACATTAAATCACAAAGTGCAATGTGCATATAAAGCATACCTAAATCATGCGATGTAACTATGACAATATAGATCTAAAACCATCTGTGAATAAATGTACGAAATAACCAAAAATCCTTGAATAGGTGTGCATACTGAAAAAATGTTATACATATAACACATAAAAAGTCCACTGTGATTATAAAAGTGAGGGTGAAAAAATATAAAAATTAAAATAAATAAGAACACATATAAAATAAATCACTCATGTAGTAAAATGGAACTATAATCGTCCTTATTGTGGTATTGAAATCACAGTTGTGAAAAAATCTTCCAATTCAACAACGTGAAGTGACAAAGTTCCAGCAGAAATCAATATACTAGTGGTGTTTCAAAGAAAAAGTTCCAGTACTGAATCAAAGGTGCCCAAAACATGCGGTGAAGTGCCTTGGTGACCCCCAATGTGATTGCGCTCACCTTAGAGCGTGTGACACAGTGTTCAGTTGTGTCAGTTCACGCTTTTGGAGCCACCCCTGGGCTCAGTGATTAGTACAGTTGATTCCCCAAACAAATTCGTTATGGCTCCACTCACATCATATCATAGAAAAGAGAAAGGCTAATATAGTATAATACCGTAAGATAATTTTATTGAAATGACCTCCAATCCCCACAGTGGGGTACTCACATTTATAAGGTGCTCATGTGCACCAAACATGACAAGCGGAAAAACGGCTGTGCGGCGTACTGCGGGGTGTGAGAGATCCACAACCCAGCTCTGTGCTGATCGCTCCGTCCTGGCCCCTCCCCTACGCGTCTTCGACACAGGGAGTCACGTGTCTTCATCAGGGGGATATTATCAGCACTTTGGTGTACATGGTTATAAAATTCATACAGCGAGTGATTTTAGTTTTATACTCTTTGTAAATTGCACTTTATATTATTATTATTTTCAATTTACACTTAGGATTTTAACTATTCAGATATATCCCCAGGCGCAGCGCATTCTTTATTTATAGTCTATCGCACGGTCATGAATACGTGATCTGCATTTGCAGCCGGGTATTTATTCAGTTGGTTCTCTACTAAGGCATTGGATTATTGTGGCTCACAAGACTTTTTCCATATTTCTGGTAAGGACGCATATTTTCATCCCTAAGACTATAATTGAGAAACCCACAAGCAATTAGCGAGTGAGTAAAACGGAAAGGGTTGGGACTTTAAATGAAGCCAATGGTTTGCAAGCCGACACATAAACGGTGGGTCAATAAGCTTTATTAATAGTTAATTACAAACAATGGTATCCAACAATGTCTGGTTAACACTGGGTAAAATATCTTGCGATGGATAATAACACTGATAACCGAAGATCAGTATAAAGATTGCTAACATCAATTGTCACAACAGATAAGGTAGATAAGGTAGATAATAACATTGGTACAAACATCAAAACGAGGGACCACCAGTGTCAGAGTGGGTAAATAATTATTACAGGGTAATTGCTTGTGGGTTTCTCAATTATAGTCATAGGGATTGAAATATGCGACCTTACCAGGTGCAATTTCATTTAAAGTCCCAATTTCCCCTCCCCCCTGTCATTTCATATTAATAGGGATGGAAGCCCATGGTTTTCTCTGCCAGTTAACCTTGATATTACCAATAATTTGTTTAATTATTCTACCCCCATTGATTTCCTGGTAGCCTCACCTGTTTTACCATTTCCAATTCTATTAGAGTATTATCATGACTCGTCATGTTTTCGAACCTAGTGGTCCAATTTTTTACTACTGATGATATCTTTCTGAGATGTATAATCAATGCTCCATCCTTGGTTGCTTGTGCTTGGTTCACCGGTGGGGCCTTCCGGCCTCTGCCTTGTCCGGGAGCTGCGATGGGCACTGTCGGCCTTCCCCCCCATGCCACCATGGTGGGGGTGGGGCTTGTCGCCATTGCACATCGACATCACACCTTCCGCGGCGGGCATGCGCCGCATCTTGCGCTGCCGTTGCGCCCGCTGCATTGCTGTTACCACACTCGAGGGCTCTAGTGGGACCTCCCAGGCCACTGCCGATCATTGGTCGGCCTCTGGCTGGGCTCCTCCCACCTTATTGCCCAGCGTGCGTGACATTGGCGGGCTTCCCCGCGGCGGCGCCTATATATGAGTGCCCTTGTTTGTCTGAGGTGATGCAGCACTCGAGACACTACTATTGCGGTGGTCGGTGTCCCCCTCTCTACACCACATATATTTTCACGCCACAACAGGTAATACCCTTTCCTCACTTCACCTTATCACCCCACTCCCCCCTTTTGTTGGTGGTTCCTCACTTGCAAGGTTTCCCTCACTTTCCCCTCATAGTCCTCACTCATTACCCTTTTCCTTTCATCACTTACCTACTCCCGTTCACCTTCCCCTCCACGGTCAACCCCCCCCACTCACACCTCCCCCACCTTCCTCCTCAACTTTTATCCTTCCATTCCTTTCACTTGGTTCACCTGCCACCTTTTTCTTTAGGGTGCCTCGTGGTCCTGTGTCTCCTCAGGGGGTGCCTGTGTTTGTCGCCACGGCGGGGGTGCCCGCCTCAGCTCCCAGTTGCAGTGTCTCCGGACGGCTTACCGTATCTGGCCATTCACCACCAACCTATGATTTTAGTGAGTACTTTTATCTTTCCGGGGGATTATCTGCCCTCCTGTACCCACTCTAACCTTTTTGACCCACTCTAATATCCTAAATTTCAGAAACATGACGTGTCTGCTCCTGATGAGTGGTCTTGAACCACGAAACGCATCGAGCTACCAGCCTTTCTCTACTCACCCAATCCATTATACACACACCATTGCTTCTCTTAACAGGATTTTGAGGCCAGAAATCAGGCAGGCATTACCCTGTAATAATTATTTACCCACTCTGACACTGGTGGTCCCTCGTTTTTACTTATCAATGATGTTTGTACCAATGTTATTATCTACCTTATCTACCTTATCTGTTGTGACAATTGATGTTAGCAATCTTTATGCTGATCTTTGGTTATCTGTGTTATTATCCATCGTAAGATATTTTACCAAGTGTTAACCAGACATTGTTGGATACCATTGTTTGTAATTAACTATTAATAAAGCTTATTGACCCACCGTTCATGTGTCGGCTTGCAAACCATTGGCTTCATTTAAAGTCCCAACCCTTTCCGTTTTACTCACTCGCTAATTGCTTGTGGGTTTCTCAATTATGCTGATAGGAAAAGAAAGCAAAGTGATGGGGATGGACCCATCACTGTAATCACTCTATTTTTACTCTTCAGTAACATGCTGGGATGGGTCCAGGATGACTTGGGCTCAAAGGAAGTGTTTTTAATGATGCTTTAATGAGACTGAGTACACATTGTATAGCAACAGAAAAAAAAGTACTGTGGGGAAAATTTCTGATTTAAAGCTGAAAATTGTAGTGCGTGAACGTTGCTTTGAATACTTGCTTTAAATACTTTGTCTTTTAACTCTTTCACTCCCACCATTGTAAGGGTGGGAGTGAAAGAGTTAAAAGATTAATAGTGGCATTCCTGACTTCTATACAAGTAGGAAATGTAGGCATATTTCCTCAGTCTAATGTCAGCATCATTATAGGAGTTATTTAGGCAGCTATAAAGGAACGTAATAACTTTCACAGGTGCAGCAACATGCTGCACCACCCACACCCTGTCATGTATTCTGGGCTTTCCTGTCCCTACTGGGCACCCAGGAAGCCCTTGGTGAGTGTAAGTGGGGAGAGTGGAGGGCAAGCATTGCTGAATCCCAGTAGCTCCTCCATGCACTTTTGATACAAATATAAAGAACCAGTATATTAACCACTTGCTGACCATCCACCGCAGTTGTACTGTGGCAGAATGGCACGGCTGGGCGAAACGACGTTATCTGACGTAGCTTCGCCCTGATGGCCATTAGGGGGCGCATGCGCCCCCTGCTCGCCCATGGAGCCGTGCGAGTGCCCCACGGTCGCGGTCACTGCTGGGCTCCTGCGATTGCTCGGGGCACACGGAGAAGCGGGATCTGTGTGTGTAAACACACAGTTTCCGATTCTCTGAGGGGAGAACAGACAGATCATCTGTTCATACGGAGTGGTTAATATACTGGTTCTTTATATTTGTATCAAAAGTGCATGGAGGAGCTACTGGGATTCAGCAATGCTTGCCCTCCACTCTCTCCACGATCTGTCATCTCCCCTGTACAGTCCCATCCCCCCTTCAGTTAGAACACACACACTAGGACACACTTAACGTCTTCACTGCCCCCTAGTGGTTAACCCCTTCACTGTCAGTGACATTTCTACAGTAATCAATGCAATTTTATAGCACTGATCGCTGTAAAAATGCCAATGGTCCCAAAAATGTGTCAAAATTGTCCGACGTGTCTGCCATATTGTTGCAGTCCCAATAAAGATCTCTGCCATTATTAGTAAAAAAAATAAATAAAAATGCCATAAAACTATGCCGAATTTTGTAGATGCTATAACTTTTGCGCAAACCAATCAATATATGCTTATTGCCGTTTTTTTTACCAAAAATATGTAGAAGAATACATATCGGCCCCCACTGAGGAAAAATAGTTTTCTTTATATATTTTGGGGGGATATTTATTATAGCAAAAAGTAAAAAATAATGCGTATTTTTTCAAAATTGTCGCTCTTTTTTTGTTTATAGTATAAAAAATAAAAACCGCAGAGGTAATCAAATACCACCAAAAGAAAGATCTATTTGTGAGAATAAAAGGACATCAATTTTGTTTGGGTGCAACGTTGCACAACCGCGTAATTGTCAGTTAAAGCGGCGCAGTGCCGAATCGCAAAAAGTGCTCTAGTCAGCAAGGGGGTAAAATCTTCCGGGGCTGAAGTGGTTAAAATACTCTTATCAAGATGAATGTGCAGAACTATAAACCATGGTTGAGTGATGTAAAGTTGCAACCTTGTGTTTGTTTAATAGCCGGGCAAGAGTCTCCAATTTGGGAGAAATTGATTTGCAACTAAATTACCATTTTTACTTTTGCTGTAATTTTTCCAAAATCTGTCTCGAATTTTGCTATGCTGCCTGCTTAGGCAAAATCTGCTTCAGAAATAAAATATAAAAAATAGGTTTCTCTGCAAAGTGTTTGTGTTTCTTTTTTTGTGATTTTTTTTATTTACTTGAAGGAAGAAGGAAAAAAATGTTGACATAAGGTTTTAAAGAATGAAGAGAGGATGTGCAATTTGTCCTTATTTTTGTAATTTATGTTTTCTTTCACATAACAAGAAAATAAATAAAAATAATACATATAAAACACAAATACATTCCTCTGTACCAGAAAAACACAAAGAATGACAATAAGGAGTAATTCAAAGCAATTACACCCTTAAAGTGATTGTAAAGTTTTTGTCCTATAAAAATAACAAAACATGTTATACTTACCTGCTTTGTTGCCGCGGATTTGCACAGAGTAGCCTGGATCCTCCTCTTCTTGGGTCCCTCTTCTGTGATCCTGGCCCCTCCCTCCTGTTCAGTGCCCTCACAGCAAGCAGCTTGCTATGGGAGCACCCTGAGCTGAGTCACAACTCCCTGTGTCCATTCAGACACGAAGCCTCGACCCGCCCCCGCCCCCTCTATCCCCTGATTGGCAAGATGACTTTGATTGACAGCAGCGGGAGCCAATGGCACCACTGCTGTGTCTCAGCCAATCAGGAAGGAGAATCTCGGACAGCTGAGACACTCGTGGACATAGCTGGACAGAGGGGGACCGCAGATAAGTGTTAGGAGGGCTGAGGGGGGCTGCTGCACACAGGAGGCTTTTCATCCTAATGCATAGAATGCATTAAGATAAAAAACATACCCCTTTAAGAAGTACCAAAAATTACCTAAACCACCTTAGTTATGCCTACCACAGTGAATGTCTTTGCCAAAAAGACAGTTCACCAAAATTTCACCAAAGCACAAGCTGTCATGTTTACTCTGCATTATCAAATCCTTTATGGCCCACCCACACATATGTGCAGCAGCAAAAGGGTGGGCTATAATGCCCACATACCACACATATGCATCAGTGGGCGGCAGATGTTTATGTGCTGAGAGCGCACTCACTAAGCGCTCGCAGCATAAAGACCGAGCAGTTCCAAACTATTTAACTGGATGCCGAAGCAGGCAGAAATGGGTTAAATAATTATCAGCCTTTGATTACCCTGAAGATCATAGGTATTTGTACTATGACTCAAATCCGTAAGGCTGGGTGAGAGGTCAGCCAGGATATATGATTAAATAAGCCATAATCAAACACACCTCCAACAATATGATTAATATTTTTATAGTGGTTTGGAGAGTTCATTGGACTGTACCAATAAATGTGCTTACCAGAAAATGGAAGTCAGTTGCCAAATATCCAGCCTTATGTAGCTAAATGTCTCTTCTTATGACTAACTGCACTATAGTACAACATAATAAAGTGGGAAAGATTTAACTTAAACAGTGGGCGACTAGAGTAACTGTGCAGCTGATGTCTCATAAAAGGCGTCCAGCAGTTCCTGAGAAAAAAATAAGAGCATTCCATGATCATAACCTAAGTGTAAAAATATTGATTTGAAAAATTATCTTAATCACAATATGCTTGAAAATAAAAGACTGTTTAGCTTAATATATGGTAAAGCAAATTTACCTCCCCAATTTTTTTCGTTTTCTTTTTTTGTTTTTTTTGTTTTAAGTGTTTTGCTGAATTACAAGCAAAATGTCATTTTCTTAGAACACTTTGTCTGTCCTGGTATAAATCTTGCTGATAGCTTTAGAGCACAGTACGAGTTTTCATGTTCTGTGATTTATGAGATGGATATCGTTTTAAAATATTTTTTACTGAGATTTTACCTTTTATCTATTGATAACAGTGATTTCACTTACCATTTCCCATCTAATCTAGTCTAAATATGTAAACAATCATTTGAAAGTGATAAGTGATCTTATTTTTTTTTTTTCTCCTTGGTCCATGTTGATTATACTCCATCTATATTTAGATTTAGCAATTTGGCATTGCGCATTTTATAAAAGAATGATTGGACTGAAATGAAAAAAATTAACAATTTCAGCAATTTTGGCATTGTCAAACTATTATTACTTTTATCGTTTATATTATAGGTACAATATGCTTTAAAATGATGTGCTTAGCAAATGTAAAAAGAAAAAAAAAAGGATTACAGTAAAATGAAAGTCACACATAAATGAAGTGTAAATTGTATTGCTGTGACAATAAAGCAGTCAGACTTGTGTTTATGAAGCAACTGAAAAGATGTTGTGCTTGACAAATAGGCTTTGGAATGGTACAGAATGAATGGAAACTTTTTGTTAGGGACAAAATGCGGTTTTACGGTAGAGTAACATTAATGTACTTTATGTTATTAGGTGCTAAAGCAACTTTGATGCAGATTTCAACTTTTGCAGTCAAATGTGATAAAAGCCCACTATATGTTTGTTATGTGTTCCCATGCACACAGCATGCCTAAAAAAAAAAAATATTTCTTACCTTTTAAATGTTTCTCCGGAGGAGATGTCATGGGAAAGTTTTTTCTTAACAATGTTAGAGTAAGCCTGTCTCAAGTCTGACCATATTAACATACAATATAATAAGCTCAGCCTCTACACCTTTGTTAGGACAGACAGGGGTTGATTTACTAAAACCGGAGAGTAGGGGTTGATTTACTAAAACCGGAGAGTTCAAAATCTGGTGCAGCTTTGCATAGAAACCAGCTTCCAGGATTAAGCCCACGTTCACATTGGGGCGATTTGACATGTCAAATCGCATGCCAATTTGGCGGCTATAGCCGGCAATAGCACCGTCCGAATCGGTGGCGCACCGATTCCCAAAAAAAGTTCTTGCGCTACTTTTGGTGACTTCAGGGGCGATTTCAATAGACATCTGTGCATGGACCCGCACAGATGTCTCTGAAATCGCTCCCCGAAGTTAGACTGACATGTCAGCTGAATTTGCACAATTTCTAACCCGCCGTCAGTGTGAACCTAGGCTAAGGCCGGGTTCACACTGCTCTCACATGGCAGTCGCACAACTTCTGATCCGAATTTACCCTGCAACTATAGGTCTTCTATGCGATTTCAATGCACAGGATCACAGGACAATGTCACTTCACAAGGGGACAGGGTCTCCAGGTGACATCACTGGATGGCCACGCCCCATGGCTATATAAGAACTGGCAGACACCTGAGCTGACACAATGGCTGGAGCCAGCTTCAGAGGACCGTTTTTTTAAAATTTTTAACAGGTTAGTGGCGGTGGAGGAAGAAGACATCACCAGAGGGAGAAGACTAAAGGAAGAAGACATCAGTGGAGCGAGAAGACATCACTGGAAGCAGAAGACATCGGCAGAGGGAGAAGACCAGAGGAAGAAGACATCGGTGGAGGTACCGAAGTAAGAAGACACGCTGTAGCTACAACGGGGGACATTCTTCATTTTTAATAAACGACTTGTCAAAAACCATCTCTTGTTTTTTGCAACACTACACTGCCTTTTTTTGGGTGGATGGGTAGGGGTACAATGTACCTTATACTCATTAACATGGGGGGAGCGGGATCCAGGGGCCTCCTTTCCTAAAGGGGGTTTCCAGATGCTGATGAGCCCCCTGCCCGCAAACCCCAACAACCACAAACCAGGGATATTGGAAAGAGGCCTTTGTCTCCATCAACATGGGGACAAGGTGCTTTGAGGGGGAGCAGAGCCCCCCACCCCAAAGCACCCAATCCCCGTATGGTCCAAGAGGGGGGGGTGTTCTCTCATCCCCCCTTTCATGACCTGCCAGGGCTGCATGCTCGGATAAGGGTCTGGTATGGATTTTGGGGGACCCAGAATCCTTTTTTTTTGGCGTGGGGTTTCCCCTCAAAATCTATACCAGGCCGAAGGGTCTGGTATGGTCTTGCGGGGGACCCCACTTTTTTTTTATTTTGGCATGGGGTTCCCCCCTTAGAGCACAAGTCGCATGCCACAAGTCAGATCAGTTTTTGACTTGGATGCGACTTACATTCAAATCAATGGCCTTAAATCTTGCCCAAGTCGGACCAAAGTATTGCAGGAATCTTTCTCAAAGTTAGACCGACACAAGTAGGACCAGTTAAGATGGATCTCATAGGGAACCATTCATTATGACATGTCATGCGACTTGTGCTCTGGAAGTCAGAGCGCATGTTGGACCAGTGTGAACTGGCCCTTATTGTCAATGTTTAATTGAAAAGGCTGAAGTAAGAAGCTGATTGACTACCATACACAGCTGTACCAGATTTTGCACTCTCCAGTTTAGTAAATCAACCCCAAAGTGTTCAAATCTAGTTACAACTGATAATGAAGACTTGCCTACACAAAAAACACAAACACTGTTTCCCAGCCCCCTCATAAACAAAGACAAGCTAGTGGGCATTTTCCTTGTTGGAGGGTCCAGAACTAAGCATCTAAAAAAGGTGAGCTGCAATTCCTAATTTTTTTTTAAGTTATTCTATGTAAAGGGGAAATGTAACCAGGGCTGGCCCTACCATGGGTCACGGTGGGTCCATGGGACCCAGGCGGCCCTTTAAGAGGGGTGGCAACAGGAACACACTGCCCAAGGACCCAAGGCTCCCTCTCTCTAGCGTGCAGTGTTATCCTTGCATCATGCTCCGCTCCTTTCCCCAGTCCCGCCCCGCTCCCCAGCAGTACAAGTTGTACTGCTAGGGAGCGGGGCGGGGCGGGGGTGGAGCAGCTCTCCCAGTCCCGAAAAACAGCACAGGCTTCAATAGCAGGAGCACCCGCCACCACTGCAGCGCTGCTGTTGTTGCATGTTGCATCACCTTTCGCTAATCTTGTGTTAGTAAAAGTTTGGTGAGAGACGATTCACGCTTTTTCAGACTCGTGGTTTTCAGATTGTATTTCTGCTGTTCAGTTTGTGCTTGTGGGTTTGTATCTGGTCTTCAGTGCGTGCAGCGAGTTCCCATTGATTGTCATTGTGTTCTTGTCCATTCTTTACTGATTTTCAGGTCGCTCTTCACAGGCCTTGCTGTTCTTCAGTGCGTTCTGTTACTTCGTTCTGACCAGCCGACCGTTTTCTAGCCATGTTGCGTGTACTCATCGTACAGTTGGTGCAGTGCGGGGGCTTGGTGTTAGGGTCCTTACTTTGACACAAGCCCAGTCCATGAACAGGGCGAGGAGGAGTTCATGGACCAAGAATTGGTTGCTCCAGCGTGACCAATTCTGTCACATGCCTTTGCTCCGTGAGAATAATCCTGATGATTTCAGGAACTTTCTCAGGATGACGGACCCCGTTTTTCACCGTTTGTTGGCTTTGCTGACCCCTTACATCAGCAGGCAGGATACCTGCATGAGGCAAGCCATCACTCCGGAGCAGAGGCTAGTCGCCACCCTGCGGTACTTGGCGACAGGGAGAAGCCTGCAGGACCTTAAGTTCTCGAGAGGCATCTCCCCCCAGGCTCTGGGGATCATTATCCCGGAGACCTGTTCTGCCATTATACAGGTCCTGCAGAAGGAGTATATTAAGGTAAGATTTTTATCCTTTAACATCACATTTTATTGTATTTAATATTTGATAATATATTGTATTTCTTTCCTCATTCCCTAATTACCATGATTGTAATATGCTGTGAATGTCCCCTTGCATGCTGCATTTTTTTTTAAATTTTTGTTTGTCCTTCATACATATTTGCCTTCATTTACCTCCCCAGCATGCTCTCCTGGGCCTATATCCACCTTGTCTAGTCACTTAACAATGTATTTTGTCAGCTCCATAGTAGTGCTTTACCCTAAAAATATGTAAAAATGTGATTTTGCTTTAAATTCAAGCAGAGTGCCAGAGGTTTATTTTTTGGGGGTCCCAAAATCATTTGGAACCCTCTCTCCCCCCAACTGCTAACTCAGCTGATACCAATCCTCTATCTGCTGACTTTGCCAAACCCATACACACTATATACCCACCTCTTTTGTGGTCAGATTATTGGATGAATTCCCCAAAGCATGTAGTGCAAGGGCCTGCCTGAATACTTCAAATGGTAATGTTTAAAGTTTTTGTATCCTATTATTATCTTGATAGGTAATAGCAAAATGTAAAAATGTGCTAAAATGTGTACACTGTGTATTTATATCTTTGTATTATGACACTTCTTACCTGTCCAGTGGGCTGCCAATAGTGTAAAGTATGGAGGGGCTGGCCAAAGTAATACACATTATTTAGGCATTCATCTCTCAATGAAATGGAGAGGATTAACTGGCCAAAACATCTCCCCCCCTAAAATGTTTAAAATGGCCCATGAGAGGGGGGGAGGAATCTGATAGGTGGACCTTATACTTTTGTCTTTAAATACTCCCTAAAATAAATGTTATACTGATGTTGGCCAAGAATGTTTGACTCCACAGTTTCCTTCCAACCCACAGGAATGGCAGACTGTGGCCTCCAACTTTGCCCAGCAGTGGGACAATTTATGGGAAACACGTCCACATCGTCCCACCCCCCAACTCGGGGTCATACTATTACAACTACAAGGGGTTCAATAGTATTGTGATGTTGGCGGTGGTGTCGGCTACTTACGAGTTCCTGTATGTGGACGTGGGGAAGAATGGCCGGATGTCATATGGTGGAGTCATTGCCCACACTGAGTTCTACGGGCGTCTCCAGAATGGCAGCTTGGGCTTGCCACCTCCAGAAGACAATGCGGAAGGACTCCCATTCGTCTTCGTTGCGGATGAATGCTTTTGTGCTGTGGGACCATCTTATGCAGCCATTTCCTATGAGGACCCTCACCCCGGACCAGAGGGTTTTTAATTACCGGCTGGCCAGAGCCATAAAGAGTGGTGGAGAACACGTTTGGAATAATGGCCAGCCGGTTCCGCCTATTCCTTACACTGATACACATAGCGGAATATAAACTCAATCACATCATCCTGGCTTGCTGTGTTCTCCACAACTTTTTAAGGAGAAATTCTGTGAACTATGCTGCCTCAGTTGGGCCTGAGGCCAGAATTCAGAATGAACCAACCCTGACGGCGCTTGAAACTGGCCGTCCTGGCTTGCCACCCCAGAGTGCCCCTGAGGTCCGTCTAAGATACATGGAATACTTTGCGAGTAGGGGGGCCATCGATATGCCAGACAGTGTCTGAGACATTTTTTAAATAAAAATATATTTTAAACTGAAAAAATATTTGCTTAGATTTACTGCTTGGCTTTCTTTTAGCTGACCATGACTGAAATTTGGGGAGTCCTGAAAATGGCATGATTGTGTAAAATTAGAAAGCACTGTTGGGTGTTATTTACATAAGGAAAATACACTTTGCACTACAAGTACACTTGAGACTGCACTGAAACTGCACTTGTAGTGCAAAGTGGATTTGCCTTTAGTAAATAACTGCTTTTGAGCATTGAAAGAAGAAGCCACACATTGTTGATTATCAATCTTTTTAATCAAAGCACAATCACATGTGCATTTCTAAAAGGTTTTTTGAACAAACCAACATGTTTGTTGTATAACAATTTTTTAGGTCACATTAATAAGTAGAAATTGCCTTTTACGGTAAAACAGGCATATTTAAAACCATAAAAAAATACACAACTCTGGAACTTACAAAATTCAACTTTTATAGAAAGTGAAGGCAATATCAGGCATGAGTATTTATAAACTGTGTTTGATATTGCGTTCAGCAGATGGGGTGAAGTCACCCCTGGAAACGCCACATTTTGAAGATTCACACAAATTGCCGAATGTCAACATGTGCTAGCTGCCATCATTGGGATTAATGGACGTGTTTTGTGCGTGCAACCCCTTCCTCTCAGCTACTTTATTATTAAGGAAGGGGTTGCACCCACAAAACGCGTACATTGATCTCCCGTGATGGCAGATAGCACATGTTGACACACTGTGTGCATTTTCAAAATTTGGCTTTTCTATAATATGTCAAAAAATTGTCAGAAAAATAACAATAATAAAGCAGAAATAAGTTCTGGGTGTTTTAAATTCTCCCTAAAACATCAATGATGTTCTTCATTTTGTTTTGAACATCACCGATGTTTTGCTTGATGTTTTCCAAATCCCTATTACACCCCATTATCTCCCCGATGAGGATCTGGGCACTTTCACTGGTGAAGTGACATTCCTCTTCCACAACATCACGATCACCTAAAATATAAAAAAAAAAAAAAACACACCATGTATTATAAATATGCAGGCATCCATCTCTTACCTGAAGCTGTGGTCGCAGACACTCACCTGTTGTGGTGACAATTTCCACAACGTCTCCCTCCTCCTCCTCTGGTTGGGTTTGGGGGATTTCCCCTTCTTCCTGATGTGAGGGGTCCATGGTCGCCTCTGATGAGTGGTGTCCTCCGAGTCTTTTCTCCCCTATGTGAACAAAAATAGGTATACTTAGCACACAGATATTTGATGGCAGAAATAGGAAAAAGAAACATTGCTTGGAAGTGGGGTACAATTGTCTCTTTTGGCAGAGTTGCAAGATGAAGAAATATTTTGGTCCTTTGTCAAGCTTGAATACTTACCTGTTTTGTACAAGCTTCACAGATGGAGTCACCCCAATATTATCCATTGGAGCACCTGTGTGGGACTCCTAATAAAAAGGGTGTTCTGGTGTCCCACACTAGTGCTCCAGCGTCCAGATGTGTAAACAGCTGCTGAGTGTCCTCTCCTTACACAGAATCTAGTTTGCATTTCATTCTGCTCTCCCCCACTGCGCCGAACAAGAAGGGGCGGGGAATAGACTAGAAAGAACGTCAGGGTGGACGGAGTTTCACGCATGCGCAGTGTATATAAAACGTAACACGCGTGTTTCGTACGTACAATCTGTGAGTGGAGGAAGGAGTATCGGAAGCGCCGATCGTGATAACGGAAGTAACATTTAAACTTGGGCCTATACTGCTTATAGATTGAGGCCTATATTGGGACAAGATTAGGAGACTTTAGGGTGACGTTAGGGTTTGCCTTGTGTATTGCAGATAAAATGGATGGCTTCAATGACCACAACTTCCTCCCCCTTTTCATAGATAAATACAGGGAGCTGCCCTGTCTGTGGCAGGTCAAACACCCGCAATATAATCATAAACAAAAGAGGCAGGCAGTGCTGGAGAAACTGCTGGAGTTGGTGAAGCCGGTGGTCCCCACAGTAACCATCCCCTATTTAAAAGCCAAAATTGGTGGCCTGAGGAGCACTTATCTTAGGGAGCACAAGAAGGTCCAGGATTCCCAGAGATCCGGAGCTGCAGCAGATGACGTTTATGTCCCCAGGCTGTGGTACTATGAGAGACTTCGTTTTCTGTCAGACCAGACTGAAGTCAGGGAATCCCTCTCAACCCTTCCTTCCACTCTTCTTTCCACCCTATCTTCCACCCCAGCTGAGGATTCCGATGTCCAACCTGGGACTTCCATCCAGGAAGAAGTGGAGGAGCCCAGCTTGAGCCAGGTATAGCATTGTTCTACAGATTTCTGGTCAATAAATACATGATGTTTACTAGATGTTATTATTGATCACTAATTGCTGATTTAATAAACTGTTTTTCATATCAATAGACAATAGTGGTAAAAAATAATTGGGACAAGAATGAAAAATGCTGGGCTCAGAATGATAGCCTTTTCTATTTCTTAACATTCAATTTGCAACAGTCATGAGGTGAAAATTGTGTGTGATTGATGAAGAAAAAACTAAAACTATGTCCCTTTTTCATACACAGGAAAACCTCAGCCAGGAGGAGGCTGTGGAATGTGGCAGCCAGGAGGAGGCTGTGGAATGTGGCAGCCAGGAGGAAGCAGGGGTTAGTGGCAGCCAGGAGGAGGCAGGGGTTAGTAGCAGCCAGGAGGAGGCGGGGGTTAGTGGCAGCCAGGAGGTTGCCGGGCCCAGTAGGAGCCTCACAGAATCACAGGTTCCTCCCCTCCGCCTTCCAAACAAAAGACCCAGGAAGGGGAGTAACATGGAGGATTCAGCACTCAGGCTGAATCAGGAGGCTTCTGCATCCCTCAGAGCCACCCCCACTCGTGAAGAGGCCTTTTCCTGCATGGCTGCCACCAAACTGCAGGACGTGCAGGAGGGCCAACGCCTCATGTGTGAGGAAATCCTTTATAAAACATTAACTAAGGGGGTGAGGGGCAAAATCACACCCAATACCCACCTGTGTGAGTTACATCATCATCCTCCTCCTGCCACAACTCCAACACCAAAGACACAGCCTGGAAGGAAGAGTGGAAGGAACACAAGAAAGTGATGACCTGGGTTCAGTTTGGTCTGACAAAAGATGCAGGCTCTTGTATGACCACAGCCTGGGGACTTGTATGTCATCTGCTGCTGTTCATGATTTCTTGGACTTCTGGACCAGATTGTACTCCCTTAGATAAGGACTCCTCAGGCCACCAATTTTGCTGTAAAATAATTGATGTGTGCCCTGGGGACCAAAGGCTTCGCCAATTTCTGCTGTTTCTCCAGCGTTGCCTCCCTCTTACTTTGGTTATGACCCCTTAATAATTTTTTTTTTCTATTATACTCGCCTATGTGTGTTTTCCTTCAAAAAGGACAGTTTGTTTGTGAGGAGGCAGGTACATTTCAAAAATACAATGTGAAATTAACGAGACACCAACACCAACCTCCTTGAGATTAAATAATACAAGATAATAATCGTGTTGTGGTAACTTGACACACAAAACACACCCAAAACTATTCTGGAGTTAAAAAAATATATATAGAAAAAAAAATAAAAACAAAAAAAAACAAAATCTAAAAACATCCAAAAATGTAATTCTTTTCAGGAGATGTGACAAATAAAAATATTATATTCATGAAATCACGATAAATAATAAAGAAAGAAGTTTGTGAGAAGTCTGTGTGAATATGAGCAGCAAAACAACTTCATTCTTCTAGCATTATAAAGAAGAAGAGAGTGCGCTGCATTAAACAATTTAAAACATTGCAGCATGACAAAAGTGCTATATCTATTACGAACGCTAATTTTACCAGACCGAGCAGTTCCGTCTCAAAATTTATTCTGAGCATGCGTGGCACTTTGTGCGTCAGAATTGACGCAAACGGATTTTGTTGTCGGAAAATTTTATAACCTGCTCTCAAACTTTGTGTGTCGGGAATTCGGATGGGAAAAAGTCCGATGGACCCCACACATGGTCGGAATTTCCAACAACAAGCTCCGATCGCACATTTTCCGTCGGAAAATCCGACCATATGTACAGGGCATTAGTGGTTCCGGTATTCAATATCAGACCATTTAGCACAGCTAATCCGGTATGAGGTTTTAGCGTTGAACAGGCATATTTATGCAGAGATGTAGGAAGTCTAAGGACCAAATGTCCGCTCGCCGGACCGCAATAGACAGACGCATCCGGTCTCTGACAGGTGTCCCAAGTGTGTCCACAAAGTTCCGTTTGTTGGAATGGGGTCTTCCCACTGCCGCAGTCTTATCATCCAGGTTGGCAATGACACCACGGCAGTGACCCTTTATACGTCACGGATGACGCACCGCATCCCACTAGCACAAGTGCACTACACATCTTGAAGCCAGTGGGAACCATATTTGGTACCAGGATGACGTGCTTGGATGGCACAACAATGTTACATTGCCATCAGCAGACCTACACAGTGAAGTCTACGGGACACCCATGAGGTAACAGAGCATCCTGGGTGATAAAACTGCTGCAGTGTGAAGACCCCATTCCAACAAACGGAACTTTGTGGACACACTTGGAGCACCTGTCAGAGACCGGATGCATCTGTCTATCGCGGTCGGGTGAGCGGACCTTTGGTCCTTAGACTTCCTACATCTCTGCATAAATATGCCTAGTTCACCTGCAGATATGCCTAGTTCACCTGCAGATAACCTATACCCACTGTTCAACGCTAAAACCCCATACCGGATTAGCTGTGCTAAATGGTCTGACATTGAATACCGGAACCACTTACTGTCAGTGGCTATATGCCACTTTCTTTACAGGGTACATTATTAGCTAAACAACAGCAATTCAGCTAACCCAGTGTTATGTTCATTATGGGGTCTATTCATCAAGTGTGTGGACTTTAGAATCAATACCCTGGTATCCCCTAGACGTGGGCCCATTTATTTACAGTGACGGAATATGCACATTGATTTATGGTGATCTACACTAGGTTCTGTGTGCCTACCTAACCACCACTTCTAGCACTTTATATTACATTTATTTGGGTATATGATGTGTTCTTGTTGTATATGTGATGCAGCTGCTTTTACACAGGCAACATAGTCTTATTTTAATGTAGTCTAGGTGTTGGTGGTGGGTACCTAGTTTTTGTGTAGTTTTGTATTTTTTCATTGTGCAATCAACATTTTCCCTGATATAAGCAGCATGGCCCGCCCATGACTTCTTTTTCAGGAGGTCCTTCTTCCCCCTGTATTATTATTTTTACCTGATTTCCAAGTCTCGGAGACCGCACCTTAAATGGTGAGTCTACAATTTAGGGACGCTGTACCTGTTATGCACATCTACTGGATGGTGCAGCGTACAAATAGTAGTGAGCTGATGGTCTTAATTACTTGGGGACATGTTTCTATGCTGGAGGGGGCATGTCTCTTTCCTGGAAGGGGCAGGTCTCTTTTCTGGAGGGGGCATGTCTCTTTGAAGGAGGGGGCATGTCTCTTTGCTGGAGGGGGCATGTCTCTTTGCAGGAGGGGGCATGTCTCTTTGCAGGAGGGGGCATGTCTCTTTGCAGAAGGGGACATGTCTCTATGCTGGAGGGAGCATGTCTCTATGCTGGAGGGGGCATGTCTCTTTGCTGGAAGGGGCATGTCTCCTTCCTGAATATACGGGGATGCTTCTTTGCTGGATTGGGCTCTTTACTATATGGAGATGTCTCTTTGCTTTATGGAAATGTCTCTTTGCTTTATGGAAATCTCTCTTTGCTAAATTTATGGAAATGTCTCTTTGCTGAATATATATATATATATATATACCGTATTTATCGGCGTATAACACGCGCCGGCGTATAACACGCACCCAAGTTAAGGAGGGAATTTTAAGGAAAAAAACTTTTAGGAGTAAAGTTTAAGGAAGAAAGACTTACATTAAAATGCCCATCAATGCAGCGTTATCGGTGTCCATCTGCAGCCTTGTCAGTGTCAGTGCAGCCTTGCCCCAGTGTCCAGTGCAGCCTTGTCAGTGCAGCTTTGCCCCAGTGCAGCCATGTCAGTGCAGCAATGTCAGTACAGCCATGTCAGTGCAGCCTTGTCAGTGCAGCCTTGTCAGTGCAGCTTTTCTCCAGTGCAGCTTTGCCCCAGTGCAGCCTTGCTCCAGTGCAGCTTTGCCCCAGTGCAGCCTTGCTCCAGTGCAGCTTTGCCCCAGTGCAGCCTTGCTCCAGTGCAGCTTTGCCCCAGTGCAGCTTTGCCCCAGTGCAGCCTTGCCCCAGTGCAGCCTTGCCCCAGTGCAGCTTTGCCTCCATGCAGCCTTGCCCCCCGTGCAGCCTTGCCCCCGTCCAGCTTTGTGGGATCGCCGCGATCCCTGCCGTCATACACAGCCCTGTGTAAATTTAAATATGGCGCCGAGACTGCAGTGTCTCGGCGGAGCGCTGATACACATAGCCGAGAGTCTTCGGATTTTCTCGGCGCCGCTTACAGTCCCGCCCAGTTCCGCCCTATGGGCGGGACTGTAAGAGGCGCCGAGAAAACCCGAAGACTCTCGGCTATGTGTAGCTCCGCTCCGCTGAGACACTGCAGTCTCGGCGCCGTATTTGAATTTCCACACGGCTGTGTATGTCGGCGGCGATCGCGGCAATTGCCGCGTTCGCTCCGATCACACATAATTGGGGGGGTATCGGCCTATAACACGCACCCACGGTTTTCAGGGGAAAAAAGTGCGTGTTATATGCCGATAAATACGGTATATATATATATATATATATATATATATATATATATATATATATATATATATATACACACTGAAAAAGGAGGCACGAGGGTAGCACAAGAACACTAAGTTTCAAACGAGCCAATTTTTCTGAACTGCGGTCATTACTACATGACATTAATTGGGACCAAATCCTAGAAACATTGAACACGGAAGAAAAATGGGAATGCTTTAGGAGCATATTAAACAAAGGTATCACACAGTACATTCCAATGGGCAATAAATATAGAAGAGCAAAGGTTAAACCTGGGTGGCTAAACCGTAATGTAAAAAGCCTCATTAAAAGAGAAAAAAATGGTCTTTAAAAAATATAAAGGGGATGGGTCATAGTCAGAATTCCAACACTTCAAGGAATGCAATGAGAAATGTAAGAACGCAATCAGGCGGCTAAAAAAGACTATGAGAGACACATAGCGGAGGAGAGTAAAAAAAATCCAAAGAAATTTTTTAGATATATTAACAATAAAAAGGCAAGATCAGAGCACATTGCCCACATAAAAGACGAAGACGGGAGGATGGTTACAGATGACACAAAGAAGGCAACTGTACTAAATGCCTTCTCCTCAGTTTTTATGCAGGCAAAAGAGGGGTATACCGACTGCGACAGTACTGTTAGTGACACATCACAGGACATACCTGTCATGAATCTGTGTCACGAGGGCCACGTACCTGATGGGAGACCGAAGCAGTGTTGAGGCTTCCCTTGTACCTCGGGTCCTTAAAGCCTCTGGAGATGGAGACAGAGACTTGGTGGACACTGAGTGGCAGGGGTGCCAGAGGTGCGGAGCACCGTGCAAGCCTTAGTCCGAGATCCGAGCCAAGGTCAAGTCCAGTTGGGCAACAAAGCATAAAAGGGTTAATCAGAAGAAGAATGGTCGAGATCCAAGCCGGGGTTCGTTCCAGGGAGTACAAAAGGGGCAAAGAAGTAGAATGGTTAAGGTACAAATCCGAGGTCAATGGCAAGCAGCAATCAAGAGTAGTCAAAAAGGTTTCCAGGTCACAACAGGTTCGGACAGATCACACACTAGCACAGGAACAAGGGGAGACTGAAGATAATCCAGCAATTTGGCAGTGTCTGGGCTTGGCTTATATAGGGAAGTTTGAGGTCACTTCCTGTGTGCCTTCTGGGCATTTTCCCGCCTTTTTCCATCAGGTCAATGTCACTTCCTGTGTGCCTCCTGGGTATTTTCCCGCCTTTTTCCATCAGGTTGAGGTCACTTCCTGTGCGCGTCCTGGGCATTTTCCTGCCCTATTCCATCAAGTCTTCTGCGCAGGTGCGGGTTAGCGCCCTGAGGTGTCTTTGGCACATGCTCAGTTGGCACGGATTTCCTCTTGCGGCAACACACCATTGGTGCATGCGTAGTAAGCCCGGGACTCTTACAATCTGCAGTAATGTTTCATGCCCTGTCTGTCTGTTTACCTCTCTGGTCTGTGTATCAGCTTAAGGACCGCGCTCTCACACCTCCATGTTTATGTAATCTTCTTTCAGCATGGCTCCACCCCAGCCTCTACAGGAAACACTACCTAATTCCGTGCACTGCAAGCCAGCCTTGCCCGAGCAATAGTGTGTTAAGGCTTCCCTGTGTGTTTCTTTCCGTGTGCTCTACATTTGATTCTGTGTACCGACTTTGGCTTGTTATCCTGACTATCCCTGTCTGCTTGTAGCCCTGACCTTTGGCGTGTTTTTCTGACCATCCCTTTCTGTTTGTTGCCCTGACCCTTGGCTTATCCTCCTGACTATTCCGTGTTGCCCTAAATTGCTGCTTCCTCTCCATCGACCAGAGCCAGCCATAAGGATGAGTTGGAAGACCCTGGGGGCCGCGACCTGGAGTCAGCTGCAGTGAAGTCCATCCTCACCATCAGAGGCTCTGGTGAAAACCTGCTGGCTCCACGCCCTGGGGAATCCTATGTTCTAGCTCCCTGCTTAATGTGTGTCAGTGCTCAGGTGGAGCCACTTTCCTAAACCACCCATAGCGCCATCCGCAGCAGTCAGCCGAAGGGTCCACAACCCTAGCAGTGCGCTCCTAACCCCAGCAGTGTGCACCTGTCATCTGGCCTCAGGTGACCTGACAATACCCTTGTGGCTAACAGAGGCCGGAGTCAAGGAAAGACTTGATAAACTTATTACAAATAAATCACCAGGACCGGATGGCTTACACCCAAGAGTCCTCAGAGAATTCAGTCAGGTTATAGCCAGACCATTGCTCCTAAACTTTGCGGACAGTATACTGATAGGAATTGTACCAGCTGATTGGAGAAAAGCCAATGTGGTACCAATATTCAAAAAAGGGCAGAGACAAATCCCTGGAAACTACAGGCCAGTCAGCCTAACATCAATAGTAGGTAAATTATTGGAGGGGATGATAAGAGACTATATCCAAAAATTTACTTAAGAAAAAAGTATCATTAGTAGTAATCAGCATGGGTTTATGAAAGGTTGTTCTTGACAGACCAATCTGCTAACATTCTAAGAGGAAGTGAGCTGCCTTCTAGACAGGGGAAGGCCTGTGGATTTAGTGTATCTGGATTTTTCAAAAGCATTTGATACAGTTCCCCATAAACTCTTAATTTACAAGCTGAGGTCCGCAGGTGTGGACTATAAGGTTTGTTCTTGGGTAAAAAATTGGTTACAGGGCATGGCCAATGGCTGGTGATAAATAACATGTACTCAGGTCTGGAGTGTTAAGTGGGGTGCCCCAAGGTTCTGTCTTGGGACCAATTCTATTCAATATTTTCATAAATGATATAGAGGATGGGATAAATAGCTCAACCTCAGTTTTTGCGGGCGACACAAAAATAAGGGCAAAAAATTCACATCAGGATACAGAAATTTTACAGAAAGACCTGAACAAAATAATGGAGTGGGCAACTACATGTCAAATGAGGTTTCATGTGGAGAGATGTAAAGTAATGCACTTGGGGGCAAAAAATATAAATGCAAACTACTCACTGGGGGGAGAACCGCTGGGGGAAACAAGGATGAAGAAAGATCTGGGGGTCCTAGTAGATGACAGACTGAGCAATATCATTCATTGTCAAGCTGCAGCTACCAAACCCGGCAGAATTTTAGCATGGATAAAAAGGGGGATATACTCCAGGGATAAAACGATAATCCTGCCACGTTATAAAACTCTGGTTAGGCCACACCTGGAGTACTCCATCCAGTTCTGGTCACCAGTCCTCAGAAGGTATGTGCTGGAACTGGAGAGAGTCCAAAGAAGGGCAACTAAATTAATAAGGGGCCTGGACGACCTCAATTACGAGGATTTGATAGCGATTTACAAATATCTCAATGGCGATCCCAGCATAGGAAAAAAACTTTTTAGTCTCAGTGAGTGTAAGAGGACACGGGGCCACACAATGAGATTGGAGGAGAAGCGGTTTAACCTTAGACTGCGGAGGGGGGTTTTCACTGTCAGGGCAATAAGGCTGTGGAACTCTCTTCCACAACTGGTGGTAGCTGCGGGGAGGATGGATATTTTTTAAAGACTCTTGGATGTGCACCTTAAAGAACACAACATACAGGGATATGGGAAATAATTACAGACACTGACTCGCGTACACCCACACAGGTTGAACTGGATGGACTATTGTCTATTCAACCAACCTTACCTACCTACCATGTAATATGGGGATTTCTCTTGCTAAATATATGTGGATGTCTCTGGCTGAATATATGGAGATGTCTCTGCTGGATTGGTCTGTCTATTTACTATTTGGGGATGTCTCTTTGCTTTATGGAAATGTCTCTTTGCCGGATGGGCAAGATTTTTTTTTGTTGGGGGGGTGAGGGGGGCAGCATTTCATTCTTGGACCCAGGCAGCACAATGTCTTGGGCCAGCCCTGCATGTAACAAATATAAAGCTGGTGTTATCCCAGTTTAAAGTTAAAGTGTTACTATACCCAGAACCCTGCATTCACTATTTCTGGTCTCCCACAGTACACAGAACATGGAAATGCAATTATTTTATTAAATATAAACTGGTAAATACATTTTCTCATCAGCAGTTAAAGCAGTCTTGTGACTTCTATCAGTGTCTGGTTAAAGCTTATAGGGGGAGTTTTCATTCTCCCCTGATTATCCTGATAGTGGGAATTGGATTAGGGCTGTAAAATGGGTAGAGTATTGTGGACAGGGGAAGGCTGCGTCCTGAGTCTAGTCAACTTGCCTTGCTTCCTTCTACCATGCAGAACTCTGTAAACAATAATTTTACCCAGCAGTTGCGCATGAACGCATCAGCCAGGTACAGTAAGGGCAGCCAGACATGCAAACATCCAATTTCAGTACACAGTAGTCCCTAAACTTGTCCCTAAAACAGTTTGTTTCAACAGAGCAGATAGAGAGCAGAAGAGAAAATGTAGCCAAATGCCATGCAACATTGGTTTATCAGGAAGGGGGATCCTTTATATATGCCTTTGAAAGGACTGTAAACTAAGAATGTTGTATATATTTTATTTTGTTTTTACATGTTTATTCTGTATGCATTTTTAAATGGTAAATGCTTTTTACTAAAGTACAATTATATGCTTTTGGTAAAACAAAATTGTAGAACTTTAGAATTAGAAGTGAAGAGATATGGTATAACTAATTCATACATGTATGTAGATGTCTTCTCTATTCAACATATTTTTTGTCACAAAGACAAAATTCCACCTTTTTAAGGATGAATATGCAGATAATGCAAGTAATTTCCTCGTATGAACAATTTCATGTATACCTACTGTGAAACTCTTCCTTCCTGGGCTGAGAAATGGTGGTGGCAGGAATCCCACACATGGGGTATTAGCTGTATGAGGGACCCTTCTTCATAATATGGGATCACATTTGAAGCACAGGGTCACACCAGGATTTTTTTATGACTCCTTTGTGATGATTCACAGTACGTATACTTGGAATGGATAGGTGTTGAATGGACAAAACATCTACATATGGAGTAGTTATGCAGTTAAGTTGATTTACTAAAGACAATTAGACTGTTCACTTTGCAAGGGAATTTTCCCCACAGCTTAGTGAATGAAGTGAAGCTCTACTGACTTCCATTATCCAATCACGTGCAAGCAAAAATACTGTTTAAATGTCCTTGCATTTAATTGGTTATTCTTTTCAATATGAAATTTCAGCACATTCACTAAGCTCTGGGGAAATCACCCTTACACAGAGAACAGCCTAATTGGCTTTAGTAAATGAACCCCAAAGTCTTCAATTACACCAGACACTCATACTCTGTGAATCCTTGTAAAATGGTTTTATGTTAGTGATACTGAGAAAAGTGTTTTATTGTAACATCGTGGGATAAAGAAGAATATTATGTTTTCGTTACCTTTGGTGTCTCTAGTTGCTGCATTGAAGACAACCCATCACTACATACTTACCATTTGTAGTGAAACAAAAATGAGAAGCAATTAGGGGGTCCTGCTCTCTTGGTTAGATTTTTAAATATATTTTTCACTATGAAGAATGGAACAATAAAGGGGCGTGGCTTAGCAGCTGAAGAAGATGGCAGCTTAACTCCTTAGCTCCCACTGACAGAGCCATTTTTCGGTCTCCGACGGAGGAATTATTCTTTCTTTCTTACCCAAAATAATATGGGAACAACGTCCAGGAATTCCTCCACCCCAAGGTCACGGTCTCTCCGCGATTTGAGCGGAGGTTTGTCACAAACAATCCAAGCAATGTTCCTGTCACAAGTGGCATTTATGGCGCTCACACAGAACACACAGTCAAATTCCAGTCAGACGCAGGTGGGATTATCCCTCTCACAGACTCCTTACACAGACATTGTGTTAATGCCACATCAGCACCCCAGCCTTACTGATCTTCATTCAGTGGCAGCAGATATTAAAGAAACTCTAATGCCCCGTACACACGGTCGGATTTTCCGATTGAAAATGTCCGATCGGAGCGTGTTGTCGGAAATTCCGACCGTGTGTGGGCTTCATCTGACATTTTCCATCGGATTTTCCGACACACAAAGTTGGAGAGCAGGAGATAAAATTTTCCGACAACAAAATCCGTTGTCGGAAATTCCAATCGTGTGTACACAAATCCGACGGACAAAGTGCCACGCATGCTCAGAATAAATAAAGAGATGAAAGCTATTGGCCACTGCCCCGTTTATAGTCCCGACGTACGTGTTTTACGTCACCGCGTTCAGAACGATCGGATTTCCCGACAACTTTGTGTGACCGTGTGTATGCAAGACAAGTTTGAGCCAACATCCGGCGGAAAAAATCCATGGATTTTGTTGTCGGAATGTCCGAACAAAGTCCGACCGTGTGTACGCCCTATAACAGCGACTATTACTGACCTCCGCATTGACATTCAGTCAATCACAGGAAGAATCCAAGAAGTGGAAAAAATACAGGCGTTACATTCCACTACAATCAGAAAAGCCCTCCAATCTATTGATACACACTCCCTTCAGCTCAGGGAACTTAATAGACATATTGAAGATCTGGACAATCTTGGCAGATGCCACAATCTGAGACTGAGAGGTCTCCCAGAAACAGTTAATGCTGACCATCTTATTGACACTGTTTTAGGCATTTTTAATAATCTCTTGGATAAACCCAGTGCGTCCCCAATAGGGATGGAGAGGATACACCGTGCCCTCAGACCTAGAGGAAAAGACTCAGACCTTCCCAGGGATGTTATATACCACATAATTGATTATCAGCTTAAAGAAGATATACTGAGAAAGGCGTGTACCAAAAACCAAATTTATTATAATGGTACAGAACTACATTTAGTTCAGGATCTCTCTCATATTACACTTCAGAGATGCAGAGAACTTAAACCCATTCTAGAAGTCCTCCGTACAAAAGGAATCACTTATAGGTGGAAATTTCCCTTTTGCCTGTCAGCTTCATCAATGGGACGCACAGCTCTCCTAATGCCCCGTACACACGGTCGGATTTTCTGATGGAAAATGTCCGATCGGAGCGTGTTGTCGGAAATTCCGACCGTGTGTGGGCTCCATCGGACATTTTCCATCGGATTTTCCGACACACAAAGTTGGAGAGCAGTAGATAAAATGTTCCGACAACAAAATCCGTTGTCGGAAATTCTGATCGTGTGTACACAAATCCGACGGACAAAGTGCCACGCATGCTCAGAATAAATAAAGAGATGAAAGCTATTGGCCACTGCCCCGTTTATAGTCCCGACGTACATGTTTTACGTCACCGCGTTTAAAACGATCGGATTTTCCGACAACTTTGTGCGACCGTGTGTAGACAAAACAAGTTTGAGCCAACATCCGTCGGAAAAAATCCTAGGATTTTGTTGTCGGAATGTCCGAACAAAGTCCGACCGTGTGTACGCCCTATTAGAGTGCCGGAAGACCTGCACCATTTCTGTGAAACATTGGATATCCCGATAATGGAAGTACCTGAATGGTATGCTGAATTTCGTCCAAAGGCTGCTAAATCTCCAACACCCAGAACGAACCGATGGAAAACCAGGTAGTTTGTTTCAGAAGACAAAGATCACTATCGGAAACACGTCCTGATCGTTCCACTTCAACTGCCGACAGACGTTCTAGTCCCATGAGAGCACCTCAAACCCGTAGAGCTCGCCGTGGTCGTTGAATATTCATAGCATTGCTCAAAACACTTTAATTAACCTTTATTTTCCCCTTCCTTTTTTTTTCTTTGTTTCAAGGACATATTAGTACCTTATTCTTACTTTAAATGTTTAACCTTAGAAGACTTTGAAGGTTTCATAATTCTATGATTTGGTTTTCTATTTACATTTGTTTATACCATATATTTAAATAGATTTAACATCATTTAAACATACTTATCCACTGCACTTTGGAAATGTTATGGTATTATCTATAGTTTCTAAAATTATTTAATATACAGTATATCTAGCTATTCTATATTCATTTAAGGTTCTAATAATACTTTGTTCTTGATGCCCTGTCTATCTTTTGCTTATATGTTAGCATATTACTCAATTAGTAGTTTATATTTTACTATATGCTGGAGAAGATTTTGGGAAATGATCCATTGATGCTTTGACACTCTGCATGTTATTCAATTATATAAATGTTATCTACATTGACTGTTCATTTGTTAATTTACACAAACAAGTAACACATTTATCATCTGGATAACAGATGTGTTCTACACCTGACATGCAGTGCTCATGCCCAAAGCTCGTATTCCTTCTTTTCATGATGACAAAAGAGTCTTCCTTTATTCATTATAATAAAAACTCACTTATACGTTGAGAGGTTTACTCCTGTGGATCATCTTCCAAAATCATTTCAACAAACAAGTTTACATCTAATCTAATTAATTCATTTAGATTAATACCTGTTATTAATATTATTATATCACACCTTATCCAGATATTGTATTTTTTTGCTGTTTATTACTCATCTCATTCTTCACTTCTCACTAAATATCTTTTTCATTTATTATATTTGCCTACCTGGAGATGTGATATTATACGGTTTATCCCATACTAAACTATGGGTTATTTTTTCCTCATGAATCTTTATGGTTCTCCATTTGTTCCTTTTATTTCAATATGGTTGTAATCAATCTATTCCCCTTTTTCTACAAATTGTTATTTTGGTTTTTTTTTTATATTCTGGATAAGGATTATTATACTCTATTAAATATTAAATGTACTGGACATCTTATGAATCTTATGACAAACTATTCTCTTAGTAATAATTGGTATAGTACTCGACAATGTTCCTCACTATACGACTATTATTCACATCCCGCTAATTATCTCATACATTTTTTTTTTTTTCTTTTTGGGGAACTTTTCTCAATCTCCATCCTTGAAACAAATTTTTACACTCCTATTGACACTTTATTAGGCCAAATATTACCAGTCTTATACTCTCTACCTCCTCTGGTGTTCATTACCTTTGACTCTGTCTAGCGGGTAGCACCTCATTGATTGACATTGATTGCGAAAACCCATCTTTGACGCAAATGATCTCGTCCACACACAGAGGTAAAAGATATTATTCAAATATTCGATTTCTAGAAATCACTATCCATACCACCGACATTATCCAGCCTCATAGTAGACTTAGTGTCTACAGTTAACGGATTGGCAAGCAGGTTCTTTTTAATCGCCGTTTTTTCACTTACATTGTTATACACTCATTGTGTAACCCTTTATTCCCATTCCATAAACTGTGCATTTATTGACTCCCTGTCCCTGTATTATTTTGTTTTATTTTCGTTAAACCTCCTTCCTTATACCTTATATAGCTACCTTTTTTTCCTATTCCCTATCCTTCCCCTCCATCAACTCCTGAATACTCTAACACACAAAGACATGTCCCAAGACAATCTTACCCACTATAAAAATCATCTCCTTAAATATCAGAGGTCTTAACACCCCCGAAAAACGTTCACAACTACTTTCCTCAATGCATAAAAACAGGGTAGATATAATCTTTTTACAAGAAACACACTTCAAAACAGATTCCATCCCAAAACTTTCTAATACACGATACCCGACCTCCATACATGCCACCAACCCGACCTCGAAATCTAAAGGAGTATCTTATTTTCGAAACAATGCCCATTTCAAATTTCAATCACGTGTATGGATCTGAATGGTTGTTATCTCTTTTTGAAAGGTTCCCTTCATGGAAAAGAAATAACTTTTGCAAATATATATGTACCTAACTCTAAACAAGATCAGTTCTTTAGATCGACATTACGAATACTCTCCAATTTTCAAGAAGGTATCCAGATTGTAGGTGGTGATTTCAACGTTCCCCTTAAGCCCCTTCAAGATACTTCTACAGGTACCTCTTCTATACAATACAAAGTATTACGCTCTATTAAAATTCAACTTCAAAACTTATCACTACATGATACCTGGCATACACTTTACCCCACAATGAAACATTATACATTCTATTCTGCCCCACATAAACGTTATTCCAGACTTGATTACCTTTTTATTGCACAAAGAGACCTGACTTTTCTCAATTCCGCTACAATAGATCCCATGTTTTTGTCGGATCATCATCCTATCTCTATTTCCCTTACATTTCCTGACGTCACACCACGCTCCACAATATGGTGCTTAGATCCTTCCCTTCATACGGATAACAATATAGTACCCGAAATTAACAAGCGATTAAGCCAATACTTCACTGAAAATGCTTCACCAGACATATCACCAATGACGTGCTGGGAAGCACACAAATGCACAATTAGAGGATACTTAATCGCTATCTCCATAAACGTAAAAGAGAAAGACAGTCCTACATTACTAAACTGACAACTCGTATCCAAACTTTGGAAAGGGTACATAAATCTACACAAGCAATATCATCCTTACATGAACTTGTTCAAGCTAAGAAAGAACTACTAGAAGAAATAAACAAAAAATCTAAACGGAATTATGTTTTATCTCAAAAACTTTTTATGAGTATGGGAATAAAGCAGGGAAATTATTAGCCAATGCTCTTCGTTCAAAGAAAGCACGTACAATTATCCATTCTATACACGACTCAACAGGACGCAAATTGGTTACTAATGATGATATTGCTAACAGATTTGTGGCCTATTACACCCATCTTTATAATTTAGCACCTTCCAATACTCAATCTGGGATAGGGGCACGCATTCAACTGATCAATGAATTCTTATCAAAACACGACTTTCTGATCAGGAAGCAAATGAACTGGCTCATCCTATATCCCCTGAAGAGGTTGATATTGCTCTAAAACAATTGAAACCCGGTAAAAGTCCTGGTCCTGATGGCTTAACATCTGGCTATTATAAATCCTTTCAGGAAATACTTTGCCCACATTTTCTAACGGCTTTTAACTCATTATCACCAGATAACCCTCCGCCCCGAGATCTCCTTACAGCTCATATAACGGTTATTCCAAAACCCAGCAAAGATTCTTCCTTGGTAACTAATTTTTGACCAATCTCTTTACTAAATGTGGACCTTAAACTTTATGCCAAAATTTTAGCTAATCGCCTTTTAGCCCTTTTACCCAAATTAATTTCAAAGGATCAGGTGGGTTTCATACCTAGTAGGAAAGCGAAAGACATTACCACTAAGGTTATTAATCTACATAGATGGTTAACATCCACCCACCAATGCGTTTTTTTTCTATCCCTAGACGTGGAGAAGGCGTTCGATAGAGTGACCTGGGAGTTTATGCTTGAGTCCCTTAAAATGATCGGCTTGCCAGACCGTATGTTACATTTCATCCTGGCTTTATACTCTTCCCCAACGGCAAGGGTCAGAATTAATGGCCACCTATCAAATGCAGTCCCAATCTCAAATGGTACTCATCAGGGATGCCCCCTATCACCTCTAATTTTTGTTCTCACCCTTGAAACCTTACTTCAACATCTAAGATCTAACCCTGACATCAAGGGTATCACTATTAATCAACACACCTACAAACTTGCGGCCTTTGCCGATGACATTCTATTATTTCTCTCAGAACCTCACATTACTATTCCAAATATACTGAAAAATTTTGATATGTTCAGGAATTTAGCCAATCTTCAAATTCATTTTAACAAATCAGAGGCACTGAATGTTTCTCTAGAACTTGATGAGTTTTCTCGCTGCCAGTCTAATTTCCCTTCTAAATGGATTAAAGAATCAATCACTTATCAAGGTATCCAATTACCCATTTATTTATCTAAACTCTATTCAATAAACTACATCCCCATTCTTCATAACATCCAAAAAGATTTGAAGTCATGGTCTACAGGTATATTCTCCTGGTTTGGTAGAGCATCTATAATCAAAATGAATATCCTCCCAAGAATTCTATATATCCTAAAAACAGTTCCCATCAAAATACCTCAAGCCTTTTTTACTTCGATTCCTACAGTTTGCTCTACATTTATGTGGGGCAAGGCGAAACCTAGATTGAGCCATGAAAGACTGACCATACCCAAAATACAAGGGGGTATAGGTTTTCCAGATATCACCAAATATTGCTGAGCTTGCCAGTTGGCAAGAATTATTGATTGGAATGTTCATTTCTCTACCAAAGACTGGGTAAGCATTGAACATTCCTTTTCTCCCATACCTCTACACCAACTACCTTGGATTACTCCTACTCACATTCCGCAAAATTGTAAACAACATCCTCTAATTGGTAATACTTTACAAATATTCCGTAAGTCCTGTCAAAAATTTCAAAATTTCCTCTACCTCAGGACCTCTTACACCTATTCGTAACAACCCAGATTTCCCACCAGGCCTTTCAGAAACATTCCTTGCAAAATCTTAGCCTCATACCAATATGAGAGCTGCCCAATTTTTTCAAAACAATTCCTTTATGAATTTGACTGATTTATCTTCACTGAACTCAGACCACCCCTTTTCATTTTGGTCTTACTTCCAAATTAGGCATTTCTTGAATAATCTTCTGACTCGAGAAGCTCATGCTAGACAATATACTTCTTTTGAATTGATATGTACAAGAACGGAACCACAGAGACATGTTATTTCTGAACTTTACTCCCTTCTCTTCTCATTCCACGGTCCTAAATCCAATATTGCAAGTCAGTGTTGGGAAAGAGATTTTTCTGTTGACCTAACGGAGGAAGATTGGAGTAGAGTTTACTCTCACATTCACAAAGGTTCTGTTAATGTGTCTGTACAAGAGAATGGTTTCAAGATTTTTTCAAGATGGTATAAAATCCACTCCGAATACATAAAATTTCCCCCTCAATACCACCTAACTGTTGGAGATGCGGAGATGCAGATGGTTCTTTGCTACATATAATGTGGTCTTGCCCTCATATTCAACCCTTCTGGAAGGAAATTCATCGTTTAACTACTCATATCTCTGCAATTCCAATAGACTTCAGCCCAGCACAAATGCTTTTACATCATTCTCACATCCCAAAATACCGGTACCATAAGTCATTGGCTTTGCATTTAATCAATGCAGCTAAAATGTGTATTCCAGCTCTTAGTAAAAATGTTACTCCCCCCACTATTGGAGATTGGTTTAGTCGCATAAATAGAGTGGCAGATGTGAAGGAATTGATTCACCAAGCCAGGGATACGTCTCATATTCCAGAAAACATTTGCATGTTGGCGCCTCTTCCAAATATCATCTGAATTCAAACAATTAATCTCCAGGTAATTCTTAAATTACTTTTAGATCAGGTAGATGGAGGAAGAAGAGGTAATTCCCTCTACTCATTTTTCTCTCATTACCCTTACTTATCCTTCACTAAAATATAATTATATTCATAATAAGGTCGTTAATTTGTGGGAGGGAGGGGATGGATGACCCTGTGGTAATGTCGCAATAAGGATGTAACTAAACTATTACACGCTTCCCTATCTGGTTTAGTTGACGCCTCTCATGACTCCTTACCTATTGTTGTAATGACAAGCCTGACAGGCTTACCAACTATGTTCAACAATCCACTACTAAATGTGTTTATATAACTGCATTGGATACAGCATGTTAAATCTTATGTGAGTAAGAGTTCACCTATACTCTATTATATGATCCATTTTTTACATGTACCTGCATACACCTGTACCGTTTTATTTAACCTCTTTTTCCTTTTTCTGTACTGCATTTTATACTTTTCAATAAAGCACTCCTGATTGTTAAAAAAAAAAAAAAAAAACATGCTAGAGCCATCGTTTAAGGTCGTTATTGCAGGACACCCTTTAATGCTTCTATCATCCCCTCTCTATCCACCTTAGATATAGATATTTCTTCTTAAGCTTTGATCTCCCCCTATTATACCCTTTACTTATAATTTCTGTTTTCTTGATATCTCCTTAATCATAGAACTAATTTTCCCAATTTCATATAATCTTTCAGGTTAGTAAGGATTCGCTAGAGGTCCAGAGACCGCAATCCTTCGAGTTCTCTACTATTTACCATATGTGTCCCTTCATTGTTAAGATTACTTTTAAACCGACCTATCCTAAGCTTTCATATCATTTGTTTATAGTTATTTGGTTTGTTCTATTACACACAAAATTACTTTATTTAATTTACCAGATTTAAGGTATTTAATATAATTTACTTGTGTATGATTTTCCAGGCTCATTTAGATTGCGTGAATTGTTATATAAAAGGTATAGGTGAAATTACAAATTTTGCTTTCACTTTTATTATCTTAAAGTTATTATCCATAATCTTATTTCTTAAAAGCTTTTTATAAGCATACTTTGACTGTTTACACTTATCTTTTGAAAAATTGTATATTCATTGTATTATTATATGACCTTATAATACTGTATACTTTCTGTTCAATATACAATAAAACTCTATTGAAACAAGAATGGAACAATAAAAGTAGAACAGTAGAAGGGTAATATCTTTGCATCTTTGAATCTGAACCCAGAGAAAAAGCTCAAGACAACAGAATGCATGAACTACATGTGGCATTGCTTTTGCCATTTTGCCCTTCTCCAGTCATTGAAGCATATAAAACCCAATCACTAAAATTAGAATAAAGTGTATGTCAACCCAAAAAGCTTTTTTTCTAGTTCTAGATAAATTAGAGAAGACTTTTTGCTGCAAATCTGTCTTCAGGAGAAACTTACTCTAATTAGCTTGACTAGTGATGGTAAAAAAACAAATAATTTTTGTATGATAGATGAATTATTTTATGCAATGAGACAGGATTTATTATTATATGTGATTTTTGGATTGATTGTATTTCACACTTGTACAGTAAGGGATTAGGTTAATAGCAGTGGGTTCACCATCACCAAATTGTGGGATTATAGATTAGCGCTGCTTGCTTCTTTTTTCTAGCCAAAAACTGAGACTTGCAAAACTCTGGCTATAGACTTTCATAACTCTGGCTATAGATTTGCGGGGCTCTTCCTGTAGACTTGCGGGGCTCTTGCTGTAAACTTGCCGGGCTCTTGCTGTAGACTTGCCGGGCTCTTTCTGTAGACTTGCGGGGCTCTTGCTATAGACTCACCATTGCAACTTCGCTCTTGCTAGAGACTTGCCATGCAAATTTGCTACAAATTGGAAAAGTGTCAACTAGAACTTGTGCTTCAAGTGCTCTGCAAGTGTACGACTTGCCAGGGATGATGTGCAGCAAGTTAACAAGACTTAAATTCAATACTGCCGCAAATGTGTGGCAAAATATCCTTGCTATCTGGGTACCAAGAAGTCATTCCTCCTTCTAGAAAGGGCTATTTAGATGTGTTTCCGGGAGAGGATTGCCTCAAAGTATTCCTGCTGCAGTGTATACATTTCAGATCCACTGCCTACAGTCATTTTTGCAACTAGGTCAGTTTTCCACTGCATTTTTTTACCACGTGGTTGAAATGTAATGTTCTACTCAGAATACAACCACAATTTGGAATTGGTCAAAGGGAAATTGCGTGTTAAGGTTTAGAACTTGAATGTTCCAAGGACAGTTAGTCAAGGGCTAGTTGTGGGGTTTGGTTGACAGGTGTTAAAGTGGTTATAAAGTCTTAAGGCTTTTTTTTACTTTAATGCATTCTCTGCATTAAGGTAAAAAAAAAACTTCTGTGCTACAGAATCTCCCCCAACCCACTTGGTCTTATCCTTTATTAACTACAATATGAGGTATTTGGTCTACATTATCACTTGTGAATTGTGCCAAATGCAATACGTGGGTTGTACTACACGTAGAATTGAGGGACCGCCTTCATGACCATCTATATGACATAGAAAAGAATCATGGTACTAATGTTGCTAGACATTGGAATGACAGTCACAATAAAGATATCTCCAGCCTCGTTATTCTGGGGGTAGAGAAGGTGGTGTCATCAGTAAGAGGTGGGGATAAATTTAGGATTCTGTGCACAGGAGGTATACTGGATATTCTCTTGCCAACCGGCTAATGTACATATACCTCGGCACTTTGAAGATGGATATCTCAGTAACGGCAGCAGCTGCTGCCACAACCGAGGTATCCATCTCTTCAGGAGCCGGTCGTGTTTATGATAATTGTGGTCTCTGCAGCGGATTTGCTGTGAGATCACCGTTATCGGTAGCAGGAGAGGGGCCCCCCTCCCGCTGCTCTCCCGCGCCCTCCGCCGCTTAACGGGGACGTCGGCAGTGGAGGCGATCGCGTCCTTGTCGTGACTGGGTATGGAGATTAGTGAGGCTAAGATGGCCCCCACCCGTCTCCATACCATAACAGAGGGGAAGCAACGTCATAACGTCACTTCCGCCCATACATCTTAAAGGCACATTTTTTCAATGTCATTTTTTCAAATAACAATTTTTATTTTTTTTTATTGCATTTTAGTCCAAATATGAGATCTGAGGACTTTTTGACCCCAGATCTCATATTTAGGAGGACCTGTCATGCTTTTTTCTATTACAAGGGATGTTTATATTCCTTGTAATAGGAATAAAAGTGACCCTTTAAAAAAAAAAAAAAAAAGTGAAAAAATAAATAAAATCAAGTAAAATAAATAATAAAAGAAAATTTTTTTAAAGCGCCCTGTCCCGACAAGCTCGCGCGCAGAAGCGAACGCATACGCGCCCACATATGAATACGGTGGCCAAACCACACATATGAGGTATTGCCGCGATCATTAGAGCGAGAGCAATAATTCTAGACCTAGACCTCCTCTGTAACTCAAAACATGCAACCTGTAGAATTTTTTAAACATCGCCTATGGAGATTTTTAAGGGTAAAAGTTTGATGCCATTCCACGAGCAGGCGCAATTTTGAAGTGCGACATGTTGGGCATCAATTTACTTGGCGTAACATTATCTTTCACAATATAAAAAAATTCGGCTAACTTTACTTTTGTTTTATTTTTATTCAAAAAAGTTAATTTTTTATACAAAAAAAGTACGCTTGTAATACCGCTGCGCAAATACGGTGAGAAAAAAAGTATTGCCATGACCGCCATTTTATTCTCTAGGGTGTTAGAAAAAAATATATATAATGTTTGGGGGTTCTAAGTAATTTTCTAGCACAAAAAACTGTTTTAAACTTGTAAACACCAAAATCTCAAAATGAGTCTAGTCTTTAAGTGGTTAATGTTAGAAAACCGGCTGGTTTAAATTTTGAATGGGATGTTTCCCACTTCTACGAATGAAGAACCCTGTCCTGTCTTCCTCCTTTATTGCACATTTGTATAAGTGTTAACATTGATTCAGAGTGGCTCCATCACTGCTCTATTGCATTCCCTAATGCGTATTTTACAATCATGCGTCTATACATTTATTTATATGCACATATACAATATTGGAGATGTTGGTTACCTTCTATGTATTGGGCATATATCTCTCTATATGATCATGGCTTCTTCATCTTGTGCGACTTCATCTTTGGAAATAATCCGAATTACTTTGAGACATCTAAATTCCTTCTTTTTAGTCCTCCACTTTGTGTTGAGGTTCTGTTGGTTTTCATTTATTTGTTTTTGTTCTGTTTTATACATCTTTGATGTGTTCTTGGTTTGCTGGTATATGTATTTGGATATTTATAATTGACACATTGTAGGATTGTTGCGATTCGGGTGTCCCTCCACACACAGCCTTTGATGTGTGTGTCGGTTTGCCAGAATTGTCATCAGTCCATCCCTGTCACTCCTGGAACGCATCACATTTTGTATTTTTGGTATAGTTTGTATATCTTTTTTTTTCCCATCAAAAAGTTTATTTAGAAGTTGTAAAATCAGTACAAATCAGATACACCATATTGAAAACATGTATCCATACATAAGTAGTATTAAGTTGACACAGGTTTACATCATAACTATAGATATATTGTGTAGAACATAACATAAAGATAGATTCTGTAGAGTCAGGTGTCTCCATGAGTATAATGTTATCTCAAAGTTGATAAACCCTTTCTGTCACACCTCACCTTGTCCAGTCCTATTCATCTCATATGTAAGTTGGTAAATTTAACCTTCTGATTTGTTAGCTAAATCTAAGAAAGAGAGAAAACATCAGAAAAGAAATAGAATTTATGACCAATTTATAATCAGAGCTATTGCGGTTAGGGACCATCCACGTTGTCCAGCCATACTGTTCCATCGAGACTCTATTGTTGCACTTACACTTGATCCAGTCTTATTCTGGTTCAGAAGTCTGTGCATTGAAAATGTCAGTGAACGCCTTGGAATATTTAAAAACATTCCAAGGATTGCAAGTCTCATGGAAACTTTTGACCTGTTCATTAGATTGAGCAAGGGTGTCTTCCATTTCATAGAATTCAGTGACCCTGTGAAGCCAATCAGATACTGTTGGTACCCGGTGAAATTTCCAATGAATTGGGATGAGAGATTTGGCAGCGTTCAAGAGGTGTCTTGTGAGAGAACGCTTGTATTTCTTTAAACATACAAAATAAGGTGCAGCGCTCAAAGAAATATAAATATAAAATAAAATGAAATAAAATAAAAATATATAAACAGTCCTGTGACAATGTTCAAATGTCCAAAGATAAAGTGAGTCTCCTTCACACGTGACAGCATGCCAAAAAATTGTGAATATTGAATGGTGCCCAACACCGGTGAACGAAATGGCCTCTCACCTATTAAACAGGTTAAAAAAGCGTTCCCAGAAGGGGTCAATCAACAGGAGCTCCAAATTCAGATGCTAATCCATCAGGAATCGTACTGAGGATATCATTCTCAAGGGCTCTCGGTTTAGGGCTGTAGGCAGGGATGGCTCACACATAGCGTATATAATGCAAAAAAGAAGGAACAGGGATAGTGCTCTCTGTATATTCCAATTTATTGATAAAAGTAATTAAAAACAGACTTACAAAGGCGGCACTTCACAAGTGCAAGATGTACACAGCATGTAATTCCGTATCGAGACGGAGTGGAGCATGCGCGGTAGCAGCGGGTGACGTCACGTCGTTACGTTTCTGGACGCGTTGCGTCCCAGTGGGCGGGGACTTCTTCAGCAGATGACGTGACGACGGGACTACGTGGGCACCCGCGCTATAAAGAGGTAAGTTGCTATGGCGACTATAGACGCTTCACAACAGAGGGAATACCGGAAGTGTCCCCTAGTATTAAAACAGGGAAAAACGGAAACCACTCAATACGAGCTAGCCGCTATGATTCACCTTAAAAATCATAAATAATAATTAACGAATAGCAAATATAAAACGAGGCAATTTTTTTGTATTTCTTTAAAGACCAGTTTGAGATGTGCAGTAAACAACATGCTGCATCAAGGACTAGAGTCATCTCTGTAATCAATTTGATTAGGGCTAGAAATTCGTCCCAGTAGCGGGCAATCAAGGGGCATTGCCACCAGATATGCAACAATGATCCCCCAAGCATCGCCAGCAGCGGTCTGATGCCTGTGGATACCACTTGTTTAATTTCACTGGTGTTAAGTACCATTGAGTCAGCAGTTTGTATGCTGTTTCTTGCACTTTGGTGCTGATGGAGCACTTGTGCGATAAAATGCAAGCGTTCTTCCATTGTTTAGAAGTTATGTTTACCTGTAAGATATCAGACCACCGCCATCTGAGTCTGTCATCCGCTGGACCCTCTGCATCCTGTAACCATGCATAAATAATTGAAGTTGTTCTACTGACCGGATCGCCTATGTGGCATACTGACTCAAATTCTGTCAGAGATCTGGAGAAGTCGCCTACTTTGTGATTGCCGCTAAGATAGCTTCTGACTTGCAGGTAAGCCCAGAAGGGTAAGTCAGTCACGTTATCAGTTACGTTTTTTAGAACCTGAAATTCTTTCATTTTGGCCTGTTGACAGCAGTCACCAGCCAAAAGTGGTCTATCATTGAGAGGCGACTTGAGATGAGGGTTACCCATTCCCGGAATAAACTCCGGGCTGTCTTTCAGTGGGGTTAATGGGCCTAGTGCAGACATGATCCCTGTACCTCTAGGTAGCTCATGAATCAGTTTTAATGTGGTTCCTGTTAATGGATGTTGCTTTAAGTCGTCAGGGTAGGAAGTCCACTGTAGCCAAGGAGCAAATGTGAGTGGGATGGAGCTGAGATCCATTTCCAACTTAACCCAGTCTTTAGCATCTCGGTGACAGTGCCAGTCTATAATCCTCGCTATGTGCGAGGCTCGGTAGTAATCCCTTAAGTTGGGTACTCCCAACCCCCCAGATTCTTTCACTCTAAGTAGGGTTTCGTATTTGATTCTCAGTTTTTTATGTGCCCAAATGAATTTCAGAAACATTGCTCTTAAAGTCCTAAACATGTTGGTTGGTAATTTGATCAGCAGTGTACACATTAAATATAGAAGCCTGGGCAAAACGGTCATTTTGATAATGGCCGCTCGGCCAAACCATGAAAAGGTCCCTGTGTGCCAGTTGTGTAAGTCACTGTCTATGCTTTTTAGTAGTGGAGGGAAATTTTGTTCGTATATTGAAGAGATCTGTGGGGTTAAATTCACTCCTAAGTACTTCAGTCTTTTATGGTCCCATTTGAAAGGAGAATTCTCTATCACGGAGGTAAGTGAATGATTTGAGAGTGATATATTCATGGCTTCTGACTTAGAGTAATTTATCTTTAAGTTGGAAACATATCCATAATGTTCAAAAGCTCTCATTAGGTTGGGAAGAGTGATATGTGGCCTAGATATAAAGAACAGTAAGTCGCCGGCATAGGCGGCAACTTTGAACTCCCGATCCTTCACCTGTAATCCCCTTACAGAGGGGTTTGCGTTGATCTGCCTGATAAATGGTTCTAGGGACAATATGAACAAGAGAGGGGACAAAGGACACCCCTGTCTTGTGCCATTTGCAATATGAACCCGCTCAGACAGTGTGCCATTTATTTTTAATCTTGCTGTAGGATTTTGATAAAGAGCTGAAATTAATGCCAACATTCTGGAGCCCAGACCAACATGTCTGCAAGTGGCCAGCATGTAATCCCAAGCCACTCAGTCGAAGGCCTTCTCCGCATCGGTGGACAGAAGGCCCTCGATGTCGCTAGTTCTAGTTTTGTGAATTAGTAACAGGGATTTAATGACATTGTCTTTGGCCTCGAGGCCAGGCATGAAGCCGACCTGTTCTGGACCAATTAATTTTTGTAAGAAGGGTCTCAGTCTGTTGGCAAGTATTTTTGTTAAAATTTTTACATCTATATTCAACAAGGATATAGGACGGTAGCTGGCACATTCAGAAGGGTCCTTACCCACTTTCGGTATGACCGTTATGAATGCCGAGAGTAAATCTGGTGTAATTTCCCTGGAGTCAGACATGGAATTCAAGGCCGCCGTCAAGGGGTCTATCAGTAAGTCTGCAAATGTTTTATAATAAATAGCTGTGTACCCGTCTGGTCCTGGGCTCTTACCTAATTTCAAATTTTTAATGGCAAGTCTAATTTCAGTCGCATCTATTGGGCATTCAAGAGTGTTGGCTTCTAAATCATCCAAAGAGGGAAGACCACTCTTGTCTAAGTAGTCTCGTACGATCTGGGACCTGTCCCCTGTTATTCCCGGTTGTTTGTGCTGTGACGGTAAATTGTAAAGATCAGTGTAGAATGCGTGGAAGTGTTTTGCAATCGCCTCTGTGGAAACATCCAATGTGCCATTTGCTCGTCTAACACCCAAAATGTTATTGCTATGAGTGTGTACCCTCAGTGCCTTAGCCAATGTCCTTCCAGGTTTGTTACCTTCCTCATAATAAATCTTTTTCTTGAAAAACAATAAGCATTTGGCCTTCGTGTCAAAGAGTTCCTGCAGATGCTTCCTGGTGTTTAGCAATTCAGTGGCAGTATTGACCAAGAGGGACTGTTTGTTAGAGATTCTAGATTGTGAATGCGATCAGAGTTTAATCTCTTTCTCTCTTTGTTTTTTCCGTCGGGAGCCTATCGAAATCAATTCCCCCCTCAGTGTGTACTTATGAGCCTCCCAGACTGTTAGTGGGTCCATCCCAGGTGTGTTGTTGTGATCAAAGAAATCTTTCAGAGACTCCCTAAGATTAGATAGATGGGTAGGATCCGAGATTATGGAGGAGTTAAGTCTCCACGTCTGGGCTTTTGGTGGCAACTTCGTCAAATCTAAAGTTAATGCTATTGGATTGTGAACCTATGCATGCCTCTGTGAGAACAGAGAGATGATTTTGTGATATAAAAAGATAATCTAACCGCGCATATTTCTCATGAGGGGCTGAATAGAACGTGTAATCACGGCCATTCGGGTTAAGAAATCTCCATGAGTCTATCAGCTTAAGTGAATGGAGAAGATTTTTAATGCCTTTCAGTGTCTTGTATCTGATACTTCCGGTCGAGGTGTCTGTCAGGGTATTCAAAGTGATTTTGAAGTCCCCTCCCAATATCAAACACCTCAAGGAGAACTCCTGTAACCGATGTACCATCTGTTTACAGAATGTTAAGTGAGCCTTGTTCGGGATATAGACATTTGCTATGGTGATGGGTATTCCCCCATAGTTCCCTTTCAGAAAAATATACCTACCGTCAATGTCTGTCAGTTTTTCTGTCAATTCAAAGGGCGCATTCTTATTAACTAGAATTGAGACCCCTTTAGTTTTTGCGTGGTCATTGGTGGCATGAAATGCCCTAGTGAAGGTTGAGTCGGTAAGCCTGGGCACGTGGCCGGTCTTAAAATGTGTCTCCTGCAGCATTATAAAATGCAGCTTACCTTTTTTGATTTCTTTGAGCAGCGTGGTTCGCTTTTCAGGAATGTTCAACCCCTGCACGTTGTGTGAAATCACCGTGGGGTTGCGTCCTAGGAAGGAATAGGCCATGGTGCAGACTCAGAAGTGGTGCTGTATTCTGGGAACCTGAAATAAATACTAAAACACTGTTATGCCCCGTACACACGGTCGGATTTTCCGATGGACATTGTCCGATCAGAGCGTGTTGTCGGAAATTCCGACCGTGTGTGGGCGCCATCGGACATTTTCCATCGGATTTTCCGACACACAAAGTTGGACAGCAGGAGATAAAATTTTCCGACAACAAAATCCGATCGCGTCAATTCCGACCGTGTGTGGCCTGTTCCGACGCACAAAGTGCCACGCATGCTCAGAAGAAATTCCGACACGGGACAGCTCGTTCTGGTAAACTTAGCGTTCGCAATGGATACAGCACTTTCGTCACGCTGCAATGTAAAAAATGGTTTAATACAGCGCACTCTCTTCTTCTTTATAATGTGACAAGAATTAAGTAGTTTTGCTGCTCATATTCACACTTCTCACAAAGTTTTATTTGTGTTTTTTAAGTGGGATTCCCTCAATGTATTGTTATTAGTTGTCACATCTGACAGTTTTATATTTTTTAGGTTTTTTTTTTTGTTTTTAAGCCTTTTTTTTTCTTTAATGTTTGGATTTTTTCCAAGGCTGATCTTTGTTCAATGTTATTTTTATTTTTACTCCAGAATATTTTTGTGTGTGTTTTGTGTGTCAAGTTACCCCAACACCATTGATATCTTTTATTATTTAATCTCCAGGAGATTTTTTGTTGTTGGTGTCCCTTGTTCATTTCACATTGTATATTTGAAATGTACCTGAATCCTCACAAACAAACTGTCATTTTTGAAGTAAAACACATAGGAGAGTTTAATTCCAAACAAAAATCCTTTATTAAGGTATCAGAACCAAACAAAGAGGAAGGCAACACTGGATCAACAGGAGAAATTAGTGAAGCCTGGGACCCCCACGGCAGACATCAGTTCTTAAACCTCAAAATTGGTGGCCTGAGGAGTCCATATGTAAGGGAGGGCAGTCTGGTCCGGGATTCACAGAGACTCGGATAGCAGCAGATGACATCAGTGTCCCCAGGCTGTGGTACCACAAGAGGCTGCATCTTTTGGCCGACCAGACTGGATCCAGGGCAATCACTCTCTGGTCTTCCTTTCACACTTCCTTCCGGGCTGTGGCTGTGCAGTTGGAGATGTGGCAGGAGGAGGAGTAGGACCTGGAGGAGGAGGAGGAGGAGGACTGGGAGGACCTGGAGGAGGACTGGGAGGACCTGGAGGAGAGGGAGGAGGAGGAGGAGGACCTGCAGGAGGAGGAGGAGGACCATCCCAAAGCTGTGTGTGAGGTGTAATTTGGCCCCTCACACCTTTCTTCAGAGCCTCTGATATGAGAGCCTGACACATGGCTTGTTGGCCCTCCTCCATCCTCTGCATTTTATAGGCTATGAATGCAGCAAGGTTCTCCTGCCTGGTGTGGGGTGCTCCCAGGACCTCTGTAGCCCTCCAAAAAAATCTGATAGCCGCCTCCTCTAGGGTACTCCTCCTACTGCCACTTTCTGTTTCCAGGGGGGGTGGAGGGACCTGCAGATCAGCCAGCCGGCTCGGCCCGGCCACCTCCTGGCTGAGACTTCCCTGTGTATGAAAAAAGGACATGGTTTTAGTTTTTGCATCATCAATCACAATCCTAAATTAGGACTCCCAACTAACATCTAGTTAACATCATTGATTGTACAAGCAGAAATATTTAGAGGAATGCTATACCTGGCTCAATCTGGGCTCCTCCACATATGGCCTGGAAGGCCCAGGTTGGGCATCAGAAGCCTCAGCCGGGGGGGAAGGAAGCGTGGAAGGAAGACTGGAGAGGGATGGCCTGGGTTCAGTCTGGCCTGCCAGAAAGTGCAGCCTGTCATAGTACAACATCCTGGGGACATAGATGTCATCTGCTGCTCCAGATCTCTGTGAATCCAGGACTTTCTTGCGCTCCCTCAGATATGTGCTCCTCAGGCAACCAATTAATATCTTTAAATAGGTGATGTCTGCCGTGGGGATCACCTGCTTCACAATTTCACACAATTGCTCCAGTGCTGCCTTCCTCTTTGCTTGGTTTTTGAAATGGGGGTGGGTAATCTCCCACAGACAGGGCAGCTCACTTAGCATATCAATGAATAGTGACATGAAGTCAGTATCTCTCAATAAGATATCCATGTTCACTGCAAGACACAACACAAGACAAAGCCTAATGTCAGACCAAACTCTCCTAATCTTGTTTCAATATAGGCCTCAATCTAGAAGCAGTATAGGCCCAAGTTTGTCTCTTACCTTAGTTCTTACGATCGGCGCGTCCAATGCTCCTTCCTCCGCTCACAGATCGTACGTAATACGCACGCGTGTTACGCTTTATACACACTGCGCATGTGTGTAACTCCGCCCGCCCCTGATGTTCTTTCTAGTCTATTCCCCGCCCCTTTTCGTTCGGCGCAGTGGGGGAAGAGCATGATGGCGGAGTTACAACAGGTGCGTGCTAATTCTAACAACGAGGAGGAGGAGGAGGAAAGCCCGGATCCAGGCACGTCCCGATCCAGAAGGAGACGTTTTAAGGCCACAAATATGTCGTTTGGGGAGATGTTGGAGATGGTCGACATCATGAAGAAGTCCGACTATGACGGAAAATATGGGCCTTACCCACACCCCAACATCAGAAAGGCCAAAATCATTGGTAAAGTGGTCAGGAGTCTTGAGCGGAATTTCGGGGTACGAAGGTCTAAAGATCAGCTCAGGAAGCGGTGGTCGGACCTGAAGTTGAGAGAGCCAGAGCAGTACCGAAAGATCCGGAGAGTGCTGCAAAAAAGTAAGTAGTTGTGCTGTGTTCATATTCTTTCTGTCTTTATTCGGTTCGTTCTGCTCCATATGCTTTTAGTAATTGTAACGTTTAAAAGGGCAACTTTAATGTTCATGGGCCCATTATTCGTTCGTATCAAACATTTTTTCTTTCGGCCTCTAGAACACCATTGTTTAGGCCATATGCATTTTCCCACATTTTTTTTGGGCCTACTTGAATGCCAAATATTTGTTTGTGTAGATGGGTTTGTTACTAGAATGAAATGCAAACTAGATTGTGTGTAAGGAGAGGACACTGAGCAGCTGTTTTCACATCTGGACACTGGAGCACTAGTGTGGGACACAAGAACACCATTTTTATTAGGGTGGGCACACTGATGCTCCAGTGTATACTATAGGGGGGGTCTCCATCTGTGAAGCTTGTACCAAACAGGTAAAGTATTGCAGCTTGACAAAGGGCAATAAAAAATATACATCTTTGAACTCGGCTAACATAGAAAATTGTACCCCACTTCCAAGCAATGTTTCCTATTTCTAGTTCTGCCATCAAATATCTGTGTGCTAATTATACCATTTTTGTTTTACATAGGGGAGAAAAGACTCGGAGGACACCCCTCATCCCAGGAGACCAGAGACCCCCCCTCTGGAAGAAGGGGAAATACCAACACAAGAAGCTGAGCAGGAGGAAGAAGAAGACGTGGTGGAGATTGGCACCACAACAGGTGAGTGTCTGCGACCACAGGCTCAGGTAAAAGAGATGGATGTTGGCAGATTTTTGAGACCTGTTTTTTTTGTTCTTTATCTCTTTTTAGGTGATCGGGATCCAGAACGCTTTACATCTGAAAGTGCCCAGATACTGATTGGGGAGATCATGGGATGTAATCTCCAATTGCAAAACATCCAGCAACAAATCAGTGATGTTATTAAAAAAAATAATAACATCATTGATGTTTTGGGGCGAATTTAAACCCCACAAAATCACCTGTTTTATCTTACTAAAATTTTTACAATGTTTAGAAAAGCCAAATTTGGAGGATGCACACAGTGTGCCAACATGTGCTATCTGCCATCACAGGAGATCAATGGACGCGTTTTGGGGGTGCAACCCCTTCCTCAATTATAAAGTAGCGTTGAGGAAGGGCTTGCTCCCCCAAAACACGTCCCTTGATCCCCCCTGATGGCAGATAGCACATGTTGACATTCGTAAATTGGTGTGCATCTTCCAAATTTGGCTTTTCAGGGGTGATTTCCCCCCATCTGAACGCTATATCAAACCCAGTTCCTAAATACTGATGTCTGATATAGCCTTCAGGTTTTACCTAATGTGAACTTTGTAAGTTCAAGTTTTTTGGCTTTCTTGTTGGTTTTACAAAGGCCTGTTTTATCTGAAATGGATATTTCGATTTTTGATAATGCCCCCCCCCCCAAAAAAATTGTTATACAACAAACATGTTGTTTTGTTTTAAAAACCTTTGGTAAATGCACATGTGATTGTGCAGGTATAAAAAAGTGCCTTACTCAAGAATGTGTGGATTATTGTCTCAACGCTACAACACTTTTGGAGTGATGTAATTGCTGTTTTATGCAAAAATGGGGGTTATTTCCTAAGGGCAAATACACTTTGCACTACAAGTGCAGGTTCAGTGCAGTTGCAAGTGCACTTGGAGTGAAATGTGTTTTTGCATTTAGGAAGTACCAGCCAACACTATTCTTTATAAGGTTACCCAATCACGACATTTTCTGCACTCAACACATTTCTGTCAGGGTCAGCTCAAACAAACACAAGCAGTAAATGTCCACCAAGAATTGCTTTTGGTTGTTTTTTATTTGAAAAAGGTGTCACAGATTGTCTGGCATATTGATAGCCCCCCTACCCGCAAAGAACTCCAGGTATCGTAACCGGACATCACGGGCACTCAGGGAGGGCAAGCCAGGACGGCCGCTTTCAAGTGCCGTCATTGTTGATGTATTTGGGATTCCGGCCTCAGGCCCAACTGAGCCAGCATAGTTGGCTGAATGTTTTCGTAGAAAATTATGGAGAACACAGCAGGCAAGTATTATATGGTTCAGTTTATACTCCGCCATATGGATGGGTGTCATAAATAATCAGAACCGGCTGGCCAGGATTCCAAATGTGTTCTCCACCACTCTTCGGGCTCTGGCCAGCCGGTAATTAAAAACCCTCTGTTCCGGGTTGAGGGTCCTCATCGGGAATGGCCGCATCAGGTGGTCCCCCAGCGCAAATGCTTCATCAGCAACGAACACAAATGGGAGACCTTCAACATTGTCCTCTGGAGGTGGCAAGTCCAAGCTGCCATTCTGGAGACGCCTGTAGAACTCCGTCTGGGCGATCACTCCACCATCGGACATCCGGCCATTCTTCCCCACGTCCACATACAAGAAGTCATATTAGCCGACACCACCGCCAACATCACTATACTATTAAACCCCTTGTAATTATAATAGTACGACCCCGAGTTGGGTGGTGGGACGATGTGGACGTGTTTCCCATCAATTGCCCCTCCGCAGTTAGGAAAGTCCCACCGCTGGGCAAAGTGGGAGGCCACAGTCTGCCATTCCTGTGGCGTGGAAGGAAACTGTTGAGGAAAAAACAATAAACATTACTATTTTTTCACAGAAACCTGGCAAGCAGATTAGACACAAACATTATGGGTCAACCTCCAGAGAGCATTTATTAAGGGGAATTTAACAACAACAAAGTATAAGGTACACCTATCATATTCCCCCCCCCCCCTCTCATGGGCCATTTCTAACATTATAGGGGGGGGGGGACTCTTGGACAGGTAACCCTCTTCACTTCATTGAGAGATGAATGCCTAAATACAGGGTATTACTTGGAACAGCCCCTCCTTAGTTACACTATTGGCAGCCCACTGGACAGGTAAGAAGTGTCATAATACAAAGATATAAATACACACTGTACACATTTGAGCACATTTGGACATTCTGCTATTACCTATCAAGATCATAATAGGATACAAGAACTTTAAACAGTACCATTGGAAAGTATACAGGCAGGTCCTTGCACTACATGCTTTGGGGAATTCATCCATAAATCTGAGCACTAAAGAGATGGGTATAGTGTGTATGGGTTTGGCAAAGTCAGCAGATAGATGATTGAGGATAGAGAATTGGGATCAGCTGACTTAGCAGTTGGGGGTGGGAGGGTTACAAAAAATTTGGGGACACCACAAAAAAAAAGCCTCTGGCCCTCTGCCTGAATTTAAATCAAAAATAACATTTCCAAACATTTTAGGGGGTGTTTGGGTTAAAGCACTACTATGGAGCTGATAAAATACATTGTTAAGTGACTACATGAGGTGAATATAGGGCAGGAGACACCATGCTGGCGAGGTTATTGAAGGGCAAACATGTATGAAGGACCTAAAATAATAATTACATAAAAATCCAGCATGCATGAGGACAAAGGGGACATTCACAGCATATTACAATCATGGTAATTAGGGAATGAGGAAAGAAATACAATATATTATCAAACATTCAATACAATAAAATGTGATATAAAAGGATAAAAATCTTACCTTCATATACTCCTTCTGTAGGACCTGTATGATGGCAGAACAGGTCTCTGGGATAATGATCCCCAGAGCCTGGGGGGAGATGCCTGTCGAGAACTTGAGGTCCTGCAGGCTTCTCCCTGTGGCCAAATACCGCAGGGTAGCGACCAACCTCTGCTCCGGAGTGATGGCTTGCCTCATGCAGGTATCCTGCCTGCTGATATAGGGGGTCAGCGAAGCCAACAAACGGTGAAACACGGGGTCCGTCATCCTGAGAAAGTTCCTGAAATCATCAGGATTATTCTCACGGATCTCACGGAGCAAAGGCATATGACAGAACTGGTCACGCTGAAGCAACCAATTCTTGGTCCATGAACTCCTCCCCACCCTGTTCATGGACTGGACTTGTGTCAAGGTCAGGACCCCAACACCAAGCCCCCGCACAGCACGAACTCTACGAGGAGTACGCATACGCAACATGGCTAGAAAACGGTCGGCTGCTCAGAACGAAGTAACAGAACGCACTGAAGAACAGCAAGGCCTGTGAAGAGCGACCTGAAAAACAGCAACGAGCGGACAAGATCGCACAGAAAACTCCAATATGAACTGACTGCACGCACTGAAGAGCAGATACAAACCCACAAGCACAAACTGAACGGCAGAAAACGATCTGAAAGCCACGAGTCTGAAAAAGCGCGAATCGTCTCTCACCAAACTTTTACTAACACGAGATTAGCAAAAGGAGCCGAAAGGGTGCCTCGCTTGGTTCTGAACTGGCCTTTTCTAGTCTCGTCGTACGTGCTTGATGTCACCGCGTTCTTGGCGATCGGAAATTCCGACAACTTTGTGCGACCGTGTGTGGGCAAAACAAGTTTGAGCCAACATCCGTCGGAAAAAATCCGAGGATTTTGTTGTCGGAATGTCCGAACAAAGTCCGACCGTGTGTACGGCGCATTAGAGTATTCTTATAAGCGGACAACGTGAATGGTCAAAGGTGTAGAAGAAGAAAAGAAAAGTAGGAAAAGTGAGAGAGTTTAGATCAACCTCTAGATAGGGCCCTATCTAGAGAACTATAGTGAGTCTGGTGTTCTACGTGTAGGACCAGCTCACTTTTTGGGGAAGAGGGAGGCAGCCGCCTGGTAAGCGAACAAAGGCGGAACACTGAGTTGAAAAGTCAAACTGGGAGATATAACTGGCAAACCGTGCCTCCAGATAACAGACAGCCTAAAAGATAAAATATTATTTGATTATAATTAATCCACCCTATCGGTCATGGGGTCTTCTATGCTCTCTAACTGAGGAACCAAGAATCCCCGACCGCCACCTAAAGCAGTGAAATTGCAAATCAGCTATCTTATCACTCCACATGGTCATCACCTCCAAAGTGTCGTGACCACTCATGTTCTCTCTCCTAATAAGGCAACGTTAACAATAGGCCTCAATGTCAGATACCGGGTAATGTCAGTACCACTCGCATTTTGTATATCCTCCAGCAATCTCTGATTTCCTAAGAGGCCAACAGTCTAGGCTAGTAGCCTGAATTTTTTTTTAAACTGCTGCAATGTTGGATGAGAGATAAACATAAAAAAAAAAGAAAAAAGGAGAAAGATAAGAAACATAGGTAAAAATGAAAAATGCAAGAACGGAACTGTCCGTGGTCATACAAGCGTGACCGAGCCACAGTGGTTGATAGTAGTAGGGTCGGCCAAACCCTAATCCTCTGCATGCTCCTGGTCCAACATGGATCTCGGGTTCGGAGTGCCTGTTTTGGAACCTCCTGTCTTGCCGTGTTTCATCTTCTTAGGCAGTCTCTTTTCTGGCGTAGAAAATGGAGATCGAGTTGGGCTCCTATCGTGTGGTGGTAAGACAGAGTCAGCGTATCAATAAAGGAGTTCCACTAAGTCCAGGCCTAGTCCAGCACAGAAATGGAGGTCCAGTGGGGTGCACAGTATATGCTGGTGTCCATTCGCCAACACAATAAGTGCAAAGGGGAAGCGCCAGGTGTACCTGAGATCTCTTTCTCTGAGCTTGTCAGTAAGGGGTTTTTAAGAGTGATCTGTGATAAATCTTGAAACAACATTATGGTTTCCCCATTAAAGATAATCCTATCATTTCTTCTTGCTCTACGCATTATGTCCTCCTTCAATTGGAAATTCTGGAGACAACAGATTATGTCACGCGGTGGAGCAGTGTCAGGGCCTCTAGGCCTGAGTGCCCTGTGAGCTCGGACGAATTCAATTTCGGTCTCTTCCTGCCTGTCCAGAAGACTGTTGAAAACTCTCTGGAGTGCTGGGGCTATTTGGTCTGCCTCCACGGATTCAGGGATCCCTCGCACCCTAATATTATTCCTCCTGCCCCTGTTGTTGAGGTCCTCCAAATGCCTATTCATGACTATAAAGTGTTGTGCGTGGGCGACTGTAACCTTGTCAAGCCTGTTAAGTGCCTCGTCTCTCTGCCTCCCTGCGTGCTCCGTTGCTGCCAGCTTCTCAGTGAGAACTACAAGGTTCGTTTTCAGATCTGTAATTGCTGCAGAGAATGCAGATTTGATGTCTACTGTGAAGCCGGACACATCTGCGTAGGTCAGGGGTTTATTTAATCTGGATTTTCCCCTACCTGTGTCCTCAGCAGATTCTGAATCGCCACTGAAGTCCTCCTCGTGGTGCTCGGCCTGTTGCATCGGCGCCATCTTGGGATCGGCCTTGCTGCTTCGTGCCGCAGGCTTTTGTCTTAACAAATCCACTATGTTCCTGGCAGCGGTAGCCCTCGGAACGGGTCTGTGGGGTGCTGTGAAGCTTTCTGCCCGGCATTGAAGGTTCTGTGGAAGAGTGTCAGGCTGTGAGGCTGTGTGTCTTACGAAGCTCCTCTAATGTGCAGCCATCCAAGCCGCGCGCCAAGCCACGCCCCTAGTTTGTATATCTTACATGTATGTATATTTACATACATGCATGCATTTACTTATATGATATATAATGCATTTTATTAATTTTGTCATGTTATTCATTTATTTATTCATTATTTTGTTAATGGATTTTCCTCCTTTTTTGACTTCTTATCAATATTTTTTGTTTTTCTTTTTCTTTTTATTGTTTGCACGCATATGTGTATCATCTTATGCAAATAATGCGTATATATACATTTTCTATGACATATATACTTTGGTTTAGCTTCTTCATGCTCCTTTTATACTTTATTTATATATTATTTATTTATTTATATATTTTTATATAATTTTTAAAACTTTTTTGGTAAGAGTGAGCATCTTTGGCATACCAAGGGTTACAAGGCATTGTAGCTACACCTCTCCTTTGGTGCAATTGCTTCAGCTGCCCTGATTGCCTTCGTGAATTTTTCATTGGTTACATCTGTAAGTTCAATGCAGATAGGCTAAATCTTTGAATATTATTTGTGTATATATATATATATATATATATATATATATATATATATACATACACATACGCATTTATATATGTATATATATATATATTTTAGACATGTACCTTCAGCTATGACTAAGCACCAGTAAGGGGTGTGAAATGCGTCAGCTGATTCATCCACTGTCCTTGATTGCTGTATGGACTGATTTTATTCAATGAAGACATTTTTCACTGGAGTGCAGCTGTCCGGATTTCCTCTATTGCATGTCCCCTTTATACTTACCTGAGCCCAATTTTGATCCAGCGGTGTGCCCGAGAGCAATGTCTCTCTACTTTTCTCCACCCTCCCTCCTCACAGGGCAGAGCCACGCTGTCTGTGTCTTTAGACATGGACAAGGAAGCTGTGGATCGAGTCTGCATAAGTGCCCCCCATAGTAATCGGCTTTCTATCGGGGCACTGCCTGAAGAGGAGGAGCCAGGAGCACTAGCAGGGGAACCCAGAAGAAGAGGATTGTCACTGATCTGTATAAAACTAATGCACAGAGCAGGTAAGTATGACGTGTTTATTATTTTAATTTAAAAATTAAACCTTTACCGTCACTTAAGGACATTTAGAGGGTGGGGAAAGGAAAAAAGGGTTGAAAGGTAAATTACCTTAGGTTTTGGCTTTTGGTTATAACTATTGCCTCATAGAAACATAATACCCATTGATAATATATTGATATTGATATTGGAACTTTATTCTTGTGCAATGCACTAGAACCAAAAATGTAAGTGTAAAAAATCTTTTCTCCAATAATCCTAAGCTTTTTTAATATTGAAAGATATTTTCAACCAAATTACTAGCTACAGTAGGAAGAACAAGTATTTGATACACTGTCGATTTTGCAGGTTTTCCTACTTACAAAGCATGTAGAGGTCTGTAATTTTTATCATTGGTACTCTTCAACTGTGGATAGGAAAAATGAAAAAAGAACAGCGCCCTCTAAGTGCAGTATACAGGCTGGTTTAATTAATAAAAACATGGTATAAAAACACTCACAAAGGTGAAGAAACAAAAGGCATGATAGATCATCCGCTCCCGATGGCGGGGCGAAAGTGGGGGGGTCCGTGGGATGTGGCGGTGGCTATGTCTCCTGGATCGGATCCTATGCCGGTCACACCGCTGGTTCACTGTGCTGCCGGTAAACAGGAGAGAGGATCGGTGGATGACACTGCTCGCTGTGGTGGACGTCACTTCCGGGACGGGTCAGTGGGAGGTGCTCGCGTTCGGGACATGCGTGTCCCTTCCTCAGGCTTGGATGGCGGCTGTCTTCAGTGTGGGCATATTATAGCCACGCAATGCACGGTCACATGATTCGTTGTCATGGAGACAATGTACACATCATACGAGGAGAAAGGGGATGGGAGGGGGGTGGGACGAGGGATGATGATAGCTGTAAGCGACCTAGTTGGTGTGTGTGGGGCAATGCAGCAGATGGGGAAAGGAGGGGTGGATGGAGGAGAGAGAGATAATGTAGGAAAAATGGTGGGTAAATGGAATTCAGAGGATATAATAACTAAAATTTAGTGAGATGGTAATTAGATTACATGGATAGAGTGGATGATGGTTTAGGAATTAAATTATTAGAAAAAATGTTTTGAAAGAATGATGACTGGGAAAAAATGGCTGAACAAAATATATATTGATGGAAATAACAATGAAAATAATTATGAAAAAGATTATGGAAATATAAGATGGGAATAGAAATAAAGTAAAAAATATATTTTATAATGTAAAGAGTTTCTAATGAATATAATTGGTGATAAAGAAAGTAATTGTAAATAAATAAAATAAAAATAAAAATGATGATGATGTAAAAATTTTTACATATATATATATATATATATATATATATATATAGGTAAAGGTATATTTGGGGAAAGGTATATTTGGGGTTGTACAAGGGTGAGTGTCAAAATATGCGAAAGTGTGATATGTAACGTGTGCATATCTGTATATTCAAGAGGCAACCTAACAGAAGTGCCTTGGCGCTATTATTTGCGAGAATAGATAAAATTCTGGGGGTTGTGTGTTGTCTGAATCATAGTAAGGTGTTGATTTCTATGGTTTTGTTGAGGCCTCCAGGGGATAAAGTATCCAGGGTGTAAATCCAATAGTTCTCTCTTTCGCAGAGTTTTTTGTATCGTTCAGCGGGAGGGAAGGTGTTCGGAATGGCCTTGAGTATCCAAACTCGTAATCCAATCTTCTATCCCCCTCCTCCCCCCTCTCCTGCCCAAAGAGAAAGCTCATGTCAGAGGCAGAAGAGGGGGAAGACGCAGAAACAACAAGAAGAGAGAAAATATGCAGTCTGTAAAGATTTTCAACCTGTCTGCTCATGTGTTGTCCCTGTCCGAACAGTCACTATTGGCACGACGCCTCACGTTTGCACCCACTGCAGCACCCAGTCCCTTCACCTTATTCCTTGATCTGAACAGATTCTTCAGGAACATCACTGTCAAACGCTACTTCAATATCGAAGCCTCCAAAAACCACACCGTCAGTAACAATACCATCAGCCCCACCAATATTGATCTCAACACCACTCTCTCATCTACATCCAGCTCGGACAGGATGGACCAACTAGAACTTAACGCACTGGCAGACCTCAAGGATCTATACACTGGGGATTTGGACAGTCAGGTTGAATCGCTGACGCAATACCTACCCACCTCTCCACCCATTCAGCACACAACCTTTGAACCAAAATCCATCTTCAATTCTTGACTTCACATAAGATTGTTGTAACCTAAGAGCGCCGTATTATTCCATTCTTTTTGTATACTCTTCAACTATGAGAGATGGAATCTCAAACAAAAATCCAGAAAATCACATTGTATAATTTTTAAGTAATTAATTTGCATTTTATGCATGACATAAGTATTTGATACATCAGAAAAGCAAAACTTAATATTTGGTACAGAAACCTTTGTTTGCAATTACAGAGAATATACGTTTCCTGTAGTTCTTGACCAGGTTTGCACACACTGCAGCAGGGATTTTGGCCCACTCCTCCATATATACCTTCTCCAGATCCTTCAGGTTTCGGGGCTGTTGCTGGGCAATATGGACTTTCAGCTCCCTCCAAAGATTTTCTATTGGGTTCAGGTCTGGGGACTGGCTAGGCCACTTCAGGACCTTGAGATGCTTCTTGCGGAGCCACTTCTTCCTTGCCCTGGCTGTGTGTTTGAGGTTGTTGTCATGCTGGAAGACCCAGCCATGACCCATCTTCAATGCTCTTTGTCAGGTCACTTTGAGGCTAGGTAACAGATGCACTCTGTAGGAGTCAGAAGTGCACTGCTAAGGTAGTGGACCCTAGGACTGACTGCTGCGGATTGAACCCTGGGAGGTTCAGGAAGCAGGTCTACTGGATCACTTACACAGATCCCACTGGGAGCTAGAGCATAGATTCCCCAGGGCGCGGAGTCTAAGAGCCAGCAGGTGTTCACCAGAGCCTCCAGTGGTGAGGATGGACTGCGCTGCAGTCTGGCTCCAGGTTGCGGCCCCCAGGGTCTCACAGCTCACGCTCACGGTAGACTACAGGAGAAGAGGAAGGAGGCAGCAGGCTGGAACAACAAGGAAAGTAAGGGACAAGCCAAGGTCGGGGCCATAAGCAGACAAGGACAACAGAGTTCATGCCAAGGTACAGGGTCACAGGCAAACAGGGATGGTCGGGGACACGCCAAAGGTCAGAGTCACGAGCAGACCGGAATAGTTAAGAACAGGCCAAAGTCGGTAACTGGAATCAGACGTAGGAAACACAGCAAGTACACACGGAGGCTAACACACAATGGTTGATCAGCACTGCTGGCTTGCAGTGCACAGGTTAATATAGGGTTCCCTGATAGGGCCCGGGGTAGGGCCATGCTTAGAGGAGAGGTTATAAAACCAGTCAGGTGAGAGGCAGCTGGTCTTTAGAAATGAACACATGGAGACAGGTAAGCTGACAGAGAAACTCTATTGCATAACCATGACACTCTTACTGAGGGAAGGAGGTTGTTGGTCAAGATCTCACGATACATGGCCCCATCCATCTTCCCCTCAATACGCTGCAGTCGCCCTGTCCCATTTGCAGAAAAGCAACCCCAAAGAATGATGTTTCCACCTCCATGCTTCATGGTTTGGATGGTGTTATTGGGGTTGTACTCATCCTTCTTCCTCCAAACACGGCGAGTGGAGTTTAGACCAAAAAGCTCTATTTATGTCTCATCAGACCACATGACCTTCTCCCATTCCTCCTCTGGATCATCCAGATGGTCATTGGCAAACTTCAGACAGGCCTGGACATGCGCTGGCTTGAGCAGGGGGACCTTGCGTGCGCTGCAGGATTTTAATCCATGACGGTATAGTGTGTTACTAATGGTTTTCTTTGAGACTGTGGTCCCTGCTCTCTTCAGGTCATTGACCAGGTCTTACCATGTAGTTCTGGGGTGATCCCTCACCTTCCTCATGATCATTGATGCCCCACAAGGTGAGATCTTGCATGGAGCCCCAGACCGAGGGAGATTGACCGTCATCTTGAACTTCTTCCATTTTCTAATAATTACACCAACAGTTGTTGCCTTCTCACCAAGCTGCTTGCCTATTGTCCTGTAGCCCATCCCAGCCTTGTGCAGGCCTACAACTTTATCCCTGATGTCCTTACACAGCTCTCTGGTCTTGGCCATTGTGGAGAGGTTGGAGTCTGTTTGATTGAGAGTGTGTGGACAGGTGTCTTTTATACAGGTAACGAGTTCAAACAGGTGGAGTTAATACAGGTAATGAGTGGAGAACAGGAGGGCTTCTTAAAGAAAAAATAACAGGTCTGTGAGAGTTGGAATTCTTACTGGTTGGTAGGTGATCAAATACTTATGTCATGCAATAAAATGGAGGAAAAAAAATTAAATCATACAATGTGCTTTTCTGGATTTTTGTTTTAGATTCTGTCTCTCAAAGGTGAAGAGTACCTAAGATAAAAATTACAGACCTCTACATGCTTTGTAAGTAGTAAAACCTGAAAAATCGGCAGTGTATCAAATACTTGTTCTCCCCACTGTATTTTCAAGAGGATTGAAATGCTTAAAAGCATAGTGTGGCATTTTGCATTTTACTAGTATATTTTAGTTAAACTTGAATATTACGCATCTGAACTTATTTACAACACACTTGATACACATACAAATGTTCATCCTGGTAGTCATCTTAGGACTCTCTACATACTTAACTATTAAGGAGACCCTGCTAGCGTATCCATTTGCAATTAGATCCCCCCCATCCACCCATTGAAACTCACTTGCTATACATGACAGCTTCTCACTGTGAATAGTTGTTAAGGACACCGGCAGGTGGAGGCACTGCCAAGTCCTTAGCAGGGACGGACTGGCGTACCGGCTGCAATGCTCCCCTTTCTCCTGCTCCTGTGGATCACGGAGCTGGCTGGGTCTGTGTTCGGCGGCGGCACTGTAACATGGTCCCCCTAGACCGGCTCGTGTGATAGTAGATAGAATCAGTGTTCCGCCTATCACACATACGCGTTACAGCGCCGCCGCTCGAACACAGACCCAGCCAGCTCCGTGATCCACAGGAGGAGATGCCTGCCCGTACAGCCAGCCCCGAGTGCCTGGAGGATCGGTAGGGGGGCAGCATATAGAGGAAATGAGCTTTCTATATTCCTCCATGCAGCCGCTGAATGCTTGCAGGAGGGAGAGGAGGAGAATCAAGCATTCAGCGGCTGCATAGATGAATATAGAAAGCTAATTTCCTCTATATGCGGCCCCCCCTGCCCATACTCCTATCCAACTTGTTTTACTGGCTCCCCCCACCCAGTTCTCCTTGTGCTCCCTGGCTCCCCCCCATGCTCTCCTCCCCCACCACACTCTCCACCCCTGTTTATTCTGCCCCCCCCTGCTATCCAGCTCTCTCCATCCTTCTCTAGCCACCATACCAGTGCTCTCCACTCCCCCAGTGCGCTCCACCCCTGTTCTTTCTCCCCCCAGTGCTCTCTACTCCCCCCCCAGTGCTCTCTACCCCTGTTCTTTCCCCCCCCCAGTGCTCTGCACTCCCCCCGTGCTCTCCACTCCCCTCAGTACTCTCCACCCCTGTTCTTTCTCCCCCAGTGCTCTCCACCCCTGTTCTTTCTCCCCCAGTGCTCTCCACCCCTGTTCTTTCTCCCCCCAGTGCTCTCTACTCCCCCCCCAGTGCTCTCTACCCCTGTTCTTTCTCCCCCCCAGTGCTCTGCACTCCCCTCGTGCTCTCCACTCCCCTCAGTACTCTCCACCCCAGTTCTTTCTCCCCCAGTGCTCTCCACACCTGTTCTTTCTCCCCCAGTGCTCTCCACCCCTGTTCTTTCTCCCCCCAGTGCTCTCCAGCTCTCCCCATTACTCTCCAGCCCCCACAGTGCTCTCAAGCCCCCCGTGCTCCCCACCCCTGTTGTTTCTGCTCTTCAGTGCTCTTGAACAGGGGTGGAAAGCACGGGGGACTGGAGAGCACTATGGGGGGCGGAGAGCACTGGTGGGGTTGGAGAGCACATGGGTGGGGGCAAAATGCAGAGGGGAGTGGAGAGTACAGGGGTGGGGGGTGGGGAGTGGAGAGTGCTGGGGGAGAGCTTGAGAGCACTGGAGGAGGAGCCAAAAAGAACAGGGGTGGAGAGCACGGGGGGCAGAGAGCACTGGGGGGGCTGGAGAGCGATGGGTGGAGCTTGGGAGCACCGGGGGGGGCAGAAACAACAGGGGTGGGGAGCATGGGGGGCTGGAGAGCACTGTGGGGGCTGGAGAGTAATGGGGAGAGCTGGAGAGCACTGGGGGAAGAAAGAACAGGGGTGGAGAGCACTGGGGGGAGAAAGAACAGGCTGCAATGATGGGCACAGTGAGGCTGCAATGATGGGCACAGTAAGGCTGCAATCATGGGCACAGTGCGGCTGCAATGATGGGCACAGTGAGGCTGCAATGGTGGGCACAGTGAGGCAGCATTTATGGGCACAGTGAGACTGCATTCACGGGCAGAGTAAAGCTGCTTTTGATGAGCACAGTGAGGCTACATAGGTGAGCACAGTGAGGCTGCATTGGTGGGCACAGTGAGGCTGCATTGGTGGGCACAGTGAGTCTGCATTGGTGGGCACAGTGAGGCTGCAATGATGGGCACAATGAGGCTGCAATGATGGGCACAGTGAGGCTGCAATGGTGGGCACAGTGAGACTGCATTCATGGGCAGAGTAAAGCTGCATTTGATGAGCACAGTGAGGCTGCATTGGTGGGCACAGTGAGGCTGCAATGATGGGCAAAGTGAGGCTGCAATGGTGGGCACAGTGAGGCTGCATTCATGGGCACAGTGAGACTGCATTCACGGGCAGGGTAAAGCTGCTTTTGATGAGCACAGTGAGGCTGCATTGGTGGGCACAGTGAGGCTGCATTGGTGGGCACAGTGAGGCTGCATTGATGGGCATAGTGAGGCTGCAATGATGGGCACAATGAGGCTGTAATTATGGGCACAATGAGGCTGCAATGGTGGGCACAGTGAGGCCGCATTCATGGGCACAGTGGGACTGCATTCACAGGCAGAGTAAAGCTGCATTTGATGGGCACAGTGAGGCTGCATTGGTGGGCACAGTGAGGCTGCATTGATGGGCACAGTGAGGCTGCATTGATGGGCACAGTGAGGCTGTATTAGATTGGCACTGATGAGGCTGCATTTGATGGGCTTTGGAGAGGCTGCATTGAGCTCTTGTATCATGTCTGCAGTCTCTGAGGGAGTCTGGAGAAGAGTCAAGAGTGGGTGCACCGCCGGGATGGGGGTCATGGGAGAAGTCAGACGTGTGTGGACTGTGGAGAGGAGACTATAGGTTAAAACCAGAGCCAACAAGCTGGAGCAGACTGACTGAGCCCTGCACGGTGCACCTGAGAGGAGGTCAGTGACAGCAACGCTAGGCCAGTCTGAAGAGGGGGGTCACTGATGTAAGGGGGAAGTGAATACGATAATTTAAGGGGGCACTGATATAAAGGGTTTCCCCCTTATATCAGTAACCCACCCCCCCTTACCTTAGTGTATTCCTTCTGCGGAAGGTGGTCCCCCCCCCCCCACATTCTGAGTTCCTGGGGTCCCCCTTGATGATTGACCACTTTTAACTGGAATTTGCATCCAGTTCAACCATAAAAAATAAATAAATAAAATAAAAAATATCGTACAATCCAATATACCCAATTCTATACCCACAGTTGATCGAGAGTAAGGCAAAAACCCCAGCAGAGCAAAAATTCCTTCCTGACCCGCCAAGAGGCAATCGGATTTTCCCTGGATCAACTTTACCTATAAATGTTAGTACCCAGTTATATTATGTTCATTTAGGAAAGTATCCAGGCCTTTCTTAAAGCAATCTACTGAGCTGGCCAGAACCACCTCTGGCGGGAGTCTATTTCACATTTTCACAGCTCTTACTGTCAAGAAACCTTTCGGTATTTGGAGATGAAATCTCTTTTCCTCTAGACGTAAAGAGTTCCCCCGTGTCCCCGGTATTGACCGTAAAGAGAATAACTCAACACCAAGTTCACTATATGGACCCCTTATAAATATGAACATGTTGATCATATCCCCCCTTATTCTCCTCTTCTCAAGAGTGAAAAAATTCAGTTCCTCTAATCTTTCCTCATAGCTGATCTCCTCCATGCCTCTTATCAGTTTGGTTGCCCTTCTCTGCACTTTCTCCAGTTCCCAGATATCCTTTTTGAGAACTGGTGCCCAAAACTGAACTGCATATTCCAGATGAGGTCTTACTAATGATTTGAACAGGGGCAAAATTATATCTCTCTCTCTGGTGTCCATACCTCTCTGTATACAAGAAAGGACTTTGCTTGCTTTGCAAACCGCAGCTTGGCATTGCATGTTATTATTGAGCTTATGATCTACCAAAACCCCCAATCATTCTCCACAACGGATTCCCCCAGTTGTACTCCCCCTAGCATGGATGATACATGCATATTCTTAGCCCCCAAGTGCATAAATTTACATTTTTCAACATTAAACCTCATCTGCCACATAGTTGCCTAATTAGACAGTGCACTGAGGTCGGCTTGTAAATTGGAGACATCCTGTAAGGACGTTATTCCACTGCATAGCTTGGTGTCATCTGCAAGGACAGAAATGTTACTTTTGATCCCAGACCCAATATCATTTATAAAGATATTAAAAAAGTAAGGGTCCCAGCACTGTACACCACTGATAACCTTAGACCATTCAGAGTAAGAATCATTAACCACTACTCTCTGAATTCTGTCTTTTATCCAGTTTTCTATCCATTTACAAACTGATATTTCTAAGCCTGTAGACTTTACCTTACATATAAGCCATGTGTGTACTGTATCGAACGCAAAATCCAAGTATACCACGTCCACAGCCACCCCTCTGTCCAAGGTTTTACTTACCTCTTCATAAAAAAGAAATCAGGTTTGTCTTTCTTTCTGTCTTTCATGAATCCATGCTGTCTGTTGCTTAAAATGTTTTTTCCAGCAAGAACTTATCTATGTGGTCTTTTATTAAACTCTCTAGTATCTTCCCGACTATAGAAGTTAAACTAACAGGTCTATAGTTACTTGGTAAAGACTTTGATCCCTTTTTAAATATAGGCACCACGTTCGCCCTGCGCCAATCCAGTGGTACTATTCCCGTCATAAATTAGTCCATAAAAATTAGATACAATGGCTTTGAAATTACAGAACTCAATTCTTTTAGGATCCGTGGGTGGATGCCATCAGGTCCAGGTGCTTTATCCACCTTTATTCTGTCTAAATATTTCTGGACCATATCACTTTTGAGCCATTGTGGATCATTCGGGGCTGTGTCAATGTCACCCCCATTATGGACATGAGCTCCCCCATGCTCTTTTGTATACACAGAGCTGAAGAAAGTATTTGATAAATTAGCCTTCTCTTTGTCCCCAGTCACCCACTCTAGATTATTTTGTAAAGGGCCTACATGCTCAGACCTGACCTTTTTACTATTAATATATTTGAAGAATTTTTGGGGGTTTGTCCTACTATCTTTTGCAATCTGTCGTTCGTTTATGTGCTTTAAAATGTATGGCTTGCACTTTCATGAACAAGAAAATAATGACGTTATGTTGTTGTGCTGGTATAATAATGCTGTGGGGCTGGTATGAAATTTTTTCCAGCGCTGGATTTTATTCCCAGTCCAGCCCTGGTCTTAAGCAAACGGTGACCTCACTAGCTTCATTCACTTACAGGGTCAAGATTCCCTGGACATTTAAGCAAATACGCCCAGATATTAAAAAAAAAAAGTAAATGTTTTGCAGAAATAAGAAACAAAGAGATAGTTCCTTCTGTACATGGCCCTGTGTTAATTGCCAACAGAGGGCTCTGAGCTGGGATTGGACACAGCCATTCAGCAGGTCCCGGCCTGCTGACAAACTCCCGCTGTGTACAATCAAGCCTAAGCACTGCATCATAAGAGGTTTTGTTGTTCTATATCTGAAAGAGTCGGGTTCCGACAGATCAAAGAGGTACAAAGGGAGTGCCGTAAGGTGAGCATTATTTTTCTGAACCCATGCCTGTAAAAGTTAGTTCTTTGTCATTGGAAACTATGCACTCTATAATTTCAAAGAATTATGTAAAAGGAAGCTAAGCATCTATCTGGAAACACCTTCAAGGGATCATTAAAGTTTTATTTATTTTTTTGATTGAAAAAAAGTATTGGATCTCTGCATTTCTACCTACAGGAGGATTTGGGCACTGGCACACAAAAATTACAATCAGCCTGGTATAACACCCTCAACTCCCAGCATGTTACAAAGCAGTATCAAGAATAAAACCATAAGCACAGAGGGTGGGACCTGAGAAAAAATGTATTTCTCATTCATTAAAGTGTCCGAGATTTAGAGGCAACTGGAATGTCTAAAAGCAGTCGAATTAAGGGGTGGGCAACACAGCAAACAAAACTCCAACAGACCCACTATAAACTAATGACCGGGGACTACCTGATGCATAAAGGGTGGCATACAATCCTTAAAACCATAAGGTCTAATGAATAATTGCCTGATCCACTGAGAAATGGGGGAACGGGAAGCTAGTTCCCATTTGCGGGCGCTATCAGGGATGATAAAGAGATAGTTAGTCTTCATAATGGAAGCAAGAGCTGTGAGGTAGATATGCACAGCTTAACTTACAGCTAAAGAATCTCCTTTTGATGTAATGTGGTGGGACAGACGGAAGGAAGCACAATGTCCTCCTTGAGACGAAAGGCTGAAATCACCTTAGGATAGAGGGCGGCTCTAGGCCCTAATACCACCTTCTCCTGCTGTAAGACCAGAAAGTATTCTTTACAGAACAAAGTTGATAGTGCAGACAGACCCTTTGCAGTGGTGATGGCAACAAGTAACACAAGAGTAAAAAAAGGGGAATATTTCTGACTTTACCACCCTGTGAAGCAGGGTGGTAAACTAGTCCTTGGGACAGAAGATCTGGATGATCTGCAAGAGCCCGCAGCATGTCAGCTAGTAGTCTAATCAGATAAGAGTACCACATCCACCTGGGGCAATTCAGAACTATGAACAACTTCAGAACTGAACTAGGGTTCACTGGAATGCCTGTCATCCACAGAGACTCCGCAGTATACTATTCTTCCACTAGAGGATCTCTGCACCTGGAAGCAAGATAGATGAGTCATCCCAGCTTGAGGCCTAGGCTTCTTGTGTTGGGTAAGATGAGAATTTTAACCGCTCCAACTTCGGAAGATTTGGCTGCTCAATGACCAGGTCATTTTTTGAGATTCGGCACTGCATCATTTTAACTGACAATTGTGCAGTCGTGCAACGCTGTACCCAAACAAAATTGACATCCTTTTTTTCCCACAAATAGAGCTTTCTTTTGGTGGTACTTGATCGCCTCTGTGGTTTTTATTTTTTGCGTTATAAACAAAAGAATGGCGACAATTTTGAAATAAAAAAAACACAATATCTTTTACTTTTTGCTATAATAAATATCCCACATTATCAAAAAAATAATTTTTTTTCCTCAGTTTAGGTCGATATGTATTCTTCTACATATTTTTGGTAAAAAAAAAAAAAATCGCAATAAGCGTATTTTGATTGGTTTGCGCAAAAGTTATAGCGTCTTCAAAATAAGGGATAGATTTATGCCATTTTTATTATTATTTTTTTTTTTACTAGTAATGGCCGCGATCTGCATTTTTTTTGGGACTGCGACATTATGGTGGACACATCGGACACTTTGGACACATTTTTGAAACCATTGACAATTATACAGCGATCAGTGCTATAAAAATGCATTGATTACTGTGTAAATGTCACTGGCAGGGAAGGGGTACCACTAGGGGGCCTGATCAAGGGGTTAACTGTGTTCCCTAACTGTGGGGGTATGGGACTGTCTAGAATTAGAGAGAGATCGGTGTTCATACATAGTATGAACACACGATCTGTCTCCTCTCCCCTGAAAGAACCAGGATCTGTGTGTTTACACACACAAATCCCGGTTCTCGCTCTGTCATGAGCGATCGCGGGAGCCCGGCGGGCCTGCCGGGCACCCGCATCGGAGGCGGGCACACACTGCGCGTGCGCGCCCCTAGTGGCCAAAAGGCAAAGCGACATAACATAACCTTGTTTCGCCCAGCCATGCCATTCTGCCGCAGTAAAACTGCGACGGCTGATCGGCAAGCGGTTAAACTCCCATGACATCCTCGATGAGGGTATCCAAAGCAGTTCCAAAAAGACCTCCCTTGAATGGCATACGCTGCCAACACCTTTTTTATGTCTGCTCTGCAGTCCAACATTTATACCAAAGAGTTCTCTGCATGTTTACTGACAAGAAAATCATATGGGAAAATAGAAAGAAGGCTTCCACTAACCCAATTACCCAGTAGTACAGGACTTCCAGCTCTAAGTGCTCCACAAACAGAGAATCAGCATTTGACAGACTAACATCATGGCCATGGTAAGTTTCAATGAAGGCCCTGCCAGAGAACATTAAGTTCTTAAAGTTGTCTCCACACATTTATCGTTGAAGTCCTTTAATACTGGTGCATCCGCTACTGGAATCATCAGTGATTTATAAAAGGAGGACATTGCCAGGACAAGGGTGAAAACAACCCACTTCCAAATAAAGAACTCCTCATATGAGTACTGGACATCAAACTGTTTGGGAAATACAAACAGTTCATCAGGGGTTTCCCAGTCTGCATTCAAGACATCTGGGACTAGTGAGTGCAGTCTCAGGGATCCTAGGCAAGTACAGCACTAGCGGTAGGCTTCTCCTCCATCATTAAAGTGACACTAAATTATATCTTTATCCACCAAAATACCATCCACTACTTAATGACCTTGTAATCTATAATTTTCTGAAAAAATTTCTTACTGTGTTTTTATGCCTCTTTGTATCATCCTCTGTGAGCTCCTTACCCGCTCCTTTTCACATTCACTTATGTTTGTTTGGAACAAGAAGTGCTCGATACGTTATGTGCACTGTTCTATGCACACTACAAATCCCATAATCCAAAGTCCCTAGTCCATTGCTACATACTTTGAGACTATGGAGAATAAACATAGTCATAAAAAAAAAAAATAGTCATAAACATAGTCATAAAAAAAAGTAATTTTAGGACATTTAGAGAAACTTTAGGAGATTTAGAAAAAGCTGTGAGCAATAGAATGTACTTTTTAAGTCTTTTTAAACTTTTTTAGTTTCACTTTAAGTTCACATGCACTATACAGCGCACCCCCAAAGGAGCCGCAAGTGTAAAGGAATTCCCCACCTTGTACTTCTTTGCACTTTTCCATGTGCCAGGGAAACTGACTGTCACATTTTCTGGTCCATAGGAAGATGCAAAGATTAGAAGGAAGTAGGCTAGAAGTGTTTTTAGATAAGTGTGGTCTATATTAATTATTTAACTGCACCAACACTTTAAAGCTGTGGAGCACCCTCTAGCCAGTATGTAAGAGTGCTAGATTTTTGTTGTTAGTGTAGGTCAAATGGCAGCCAAGCCTAAGTTTTTATCTGGGTCAGGGGAGTGACTCGGGGAGGATGGTATGACTCACAGGCAGCATTTCTGATACCTCCCCCTACTTTTAGAAATTTGGAGAAGATTCTAGAAGAATGGGAGTGGAGGTGAGGAGGAGCTGCCTGGAGTATTTATGAGGGCCCTGACAAATTCCCAGCAGATGGGTTGGCAGGGGGCAGGCCCTCTCAAATACCCAGGGTCAGCCCAGCTGGGGCAGTGGAGCTTGGGTGGAAGCTGGAGATGATATGTTAGGAGGCTATCAGAGACCCTTGAGGGGTGGGGGGGTGACCATGGGTCTGGGAGCTGGGATGCAGAAGGGACACATGGAGAACAGCAGGAAGAGAACACTGCCAGGCAAATCTCCAGGGAAGAAGACAGCCAGGTTGGCTGCTGAGTGTTAGAGTTGGAAAGGGCTGAGAGGCAGCCTGAGAGGACTGGGTGGAAGCAGTTTGAGTGAGATGGATGCAGTCAGTCTAGGAGGACTGTGGAAGTTTATCCAAGAGGGCTGGAGAAAGGGGCAGCTGCAGCCAGGTGGGTTTGCAGTGCCTGAAGAGGTGGTGCTGGGATCAGTAACCACAGAAGGACAGCTAGGCACTAAGACTTTGCTACACTACCAAAGGGGCCTGCGGTCCCTGACTGTAATGGGCATTTGCTACTTAATTGACTGAGCCTTGTAGTCAGATAACCTTACAGTGTGCCACCTGGTCCTGGGAGTTGTAGTGCTTCAAGCAAGTGTTGTGCTGGAGGAAGCTGAGGAGTGTAAATAGCTGTACAGAAGAAGTTGTCCCTGAAAAGGTTTACTAAAGTCAAGTGGGCATCCCATATTACCCTTTTCCCATCCAAATTTTCCCCCTAATAAATATACAAAACAAAGCACTAGAATGTCCCTTGCCTCAAGTGTGCTGTGAAAATGTGGTATGCCTGGCTGTGCAGGGTGGGGAATCCCTTTACACTTGCGGCTCCTTAGGGGGTGCGCTACCCAAAAACCCAAAAACCAAAATGTAATATATTGCAACTTACCAATCTTTAGATGTGGTGGCTGCATTTGTTTTCTTTTTTTAGGCTTTTTTTCCTTAAATTTCAACCTGGTGATCTAGCTAGTGAGTGTTTTTTTCAACTTACTTTGTCTCAACTTGGTCTGTTAAAGGATCAGCTCCAGACAAAGTATCAGTTAGTTAGTAACCATTCACCACTGACAGGGGTGCTTACAAAGGTTAGCTTTTAGTCATTTAAAAACTTTTATCCCAAAAGTTAGTCAAGTCCATCCAAATCTGTATTTTTTTCACCCGTGATCCAACCAGTAACACACTTCTTGTTCTAGGGCCGCCGTATATGGACTGAAATTCGCCCAGCTCACCAAGGACCAACTAAATTTTGATCCATCTATGGGAAGGCTGGTTGTACAGAAGGTTGATCTACTGATTGGCTTCTGTAAAACCAGCCTGCCGTGTTTTTCCCAAATGTTCACTGCTGCAGGCTATAGCCAGCAGCACTGATCAGTGTATTCTGGCGGCAGAGAAGTCTCACCGCCATCAGTACACAAAAGCACAGTGAGAGTGATTCCCCCATCCACCTAGAATGTGTGAGGATAGAGTTTTTTTGTTCAACCTGCTGATTGCAAGAAAAAATATGATTAATGACTGGCTAGCTTTAGGGTGTCTGCATTCTGAATAAAGTAGTGAAGCAGGCACCTTTGGACAGCAGCAGATTTATTCTGGGGATAGGGTAGTGTTAGACTAGCTGATTTAGATGGACTTGACTCAGGCTGGGTTCACACATGTCCGGCTGCGGTTTGCAGTCCAGGGTCCGGTGCGTTTCTGTTCACTGGTTCAGGTGCGATTCAGGGGTGAGTTTTTTCCTGAATTCACACCTGTACCGGACCCAAAAAACGCACAGGACCCTTTTTCAAACTGCACCACAGCCACCCTGGACATGTGTGAACCGACTCCTTTGAAAGCCGTTGTAATGTAATGTGAATTGGATGCGGTTAAAAACACATCCATTTCGCATAAATGTGAACCCAGCCTAACAAATTGTAGCTGAACTTCAGCTAACACTTTATAAGCCGTTACAGCATACAGTTTTTTTCTTCCCTTTGGGATAAAAGTTTTACAAAAATGAATAAAAGCTGACCATTGTAAGCACCCCTGTTATTGGTAAATGGTTTGTCTCAACCCTCTAACTGACACTTTGTCTGGACAGCTTGGTCCAGTAAAGTAAGTTGAAAAAAAAACAGACTTACTAGCTGGATCACCAGGAAAAATCTCTATAAAACCATAAAACATTTTTTGTGCTCTACTATCATTAACTTTTAGGAACAAATGCATTGCACCAAGTTATTGGTGCTAATAAACCTGCACTAAGATGACACTGCTAAATATGACTGATCCAGTTTTGCCCAGCAAGAAGACTTGTGGTACACAAAAACATTGAAACATTTCCAGAGTATAGGTTAAATAAATGTTGACTGACTAAATAACTTTTACAAATACTGGTTGTGTTGCATTTAAAGCGGAGTACCGGAAAAAAAAAAAAAATTTTTTGCATCCTAGCATTATTGCTAATGAAATTTCAAAAAAACACTATACAATATTCAAGATCGCTTGTTAAAAATATAAATATCTTACTGTTCTCTTTTATGCCTCAGTTTGTGGCTGTTTATATCCTTAATGTGGGCATGTGAAGCCCAATCGAGATCGCTCTACCTTGGAAGAGATGCATGCTGACCAGCATGCACCTCTCGATCTCGCGCATGATCGATTCAACGGCGGCCGTAACGCCGAGCACAGTGCTGCCAACAGACTCCTGGGAAATGATGTCATCATTTCCCAGGAGCACAGGCGATGGAGGAAGTCTCGAGGAGCTCTGCGGACCAGAAAGTGGCAGATTACGAGGACTACATAGCAATAAGCCCTTTCTGGTAAGTATAAAAAAAATGTTCCTTCAAATGATTTTTTCTAGGTTAAAAGGGGTCTTTTAATATAATTTTTTTTTTTTAGGGTGGAACCCTACTTTAAGATAAAAAAAAAACAAATAACAACTAAGATTAATAGTAGCTATGTACATTGTCAATGTACAGTATAAATAAATGATCTGTTTTGCAGGTACAGTAAAACCTTGGTTTGAGAATAACTTGGTTTAACCACTTCAGCCCCGGAAGATTTTACCCCCTTCCTGTCCAGAGCACTTTTTGCGATTCGGTACTGCGTCCCTTTAACTGACAATTGTGCGGTCGTGTGACATTGTACCCAAACAAAATTGCCGTCCTTTTTTTCCCACAAATAGAGCTTTCTTTTGATGGTATTTGATCGCTTCTGCGGTTTTTATTTTTTGCGCTATAAACAAAAAAACTGGGCCAATTTTGAAAAAAAAAACGTAATATTTTTTACTTTTTGCTATAATAAATATCCCACAAAAATATATATAAAAAAAAAAAATTTCCCTCAGTTTAGGCCGATATGTATTCTTCTACATATTTTTGGTAAAAAAAAAAAATCGCAATAAGTGTATATTGATTGGTTTGCGCAAAATTTATAGCATCTACAAAATAGGGGATAGATTTATGACATTTTTATTTTTAATTTTTTTTTTATTAGTAATGGCGGCGATCTGCGATTTTTATCACAACATTATGGCGGACACATCGGACATTTTTGACACTATTTTGGGACCATTGTTATTTATACAGTGATCAGTGCTATTAAAATGCATTGATTACTGTGTAAATGACACTGGCAGTGAAGGGGTTAACCACTAGGGGCAGTGAAGGGGTTAAGTGTGTCCTAGGGAGTGATTCTAACTGTGAGGGGACTGCGCTTGAACACGCAGGACAGTGATCGCTGCTCTCGATGACAGAGAGCAGTGACCTCTGTCCTGTCAATAGGCAGAACGGGGAAATGCTTTGTTTTCCTCTCCGTGACAGGATCGCGGGCACCCGGCGGACACCTAGTCCGCGGGACCCGCAGTCACGGAGGCCGCGGCGGGGACACGCGCACCTGCGACACCGCTTCTTAAAGGGGATGTACCTGTACGCCCTTTTGAATACCAGTGCCATTCGGCCGACATAAATCGGCGCGCGCTGGCCGGCAAGCGGTTAAGAGTGTTTTGCAAGACAAGCTAATTTTTTTTTATAAAACTTCACTTGATATACAAGCGTTGTCTTGATATGCAAGTAGCGTCACGTCACAACTAAGTATAAAAGAGAAGAGAGGCGCCTCTAAGTGTAGCAATATGGTTACATGTAATAAAGGTACAACATTTAGCAACTCACATGGTTGATAATTAAAACAGGTACATCTAAGTATGCAGGCATCTGGGTGAAAGCTGTCCACATAGACCATCCTCCGCACCGACATCAACGTCATCCCTTCCACACTGCACTCCACGACCGCTTCAAGCCTCGCTTTCAGATCGCTCTACTGCAGGGTAGTCTTCCAGGTCACAATTGCAGACTGACAGAGGTGAGAGCAGTGCCGGGGACGGTCTATGTGGACAGCTTTACCCCGGATACCTGCATACTTAGATATGCCTGTTTTAATCATCAACCATGTGAATTGCTAAATGTTGTACCTTCAATAAATGTAACCATGTTGCTACATTTAGAGGATCCTCTCTTTTATACTCTGTGGCTCCTGCTGGATTTTGCTTCTAATCCCCGTGTGGAGGCTGCCATTTGTGGATGGACATTTTATGGTTACACAACCTATCACATTGCTATAATCTTTTTATATGGACTATAAACTGAATGACTTACAAATAAATGATTGTGGAATGAATCATCTGAGTTGCCATCATTTCTTTTGGGGAAATTCGCTTTGATATACAAGTGCTTTGGATTACAAGCATATTTCCAGAACAAATTATGCTCGCAATCCAAGGTTTTACTGTATAGATACTGAACTTTTGTTTTTTAACAAATAGACTGATATAATATAAAGAGGTTCTGGCAAGTTTACCGGGCTCTTTAAAAATGGCTGTTCCTTCTGTTTAAAGAATGCGAACAATGTCTGTTATCTACTTTAGTGAAAAATAAAAAAAAGTTGCGATCATTGTCCCTTAGCTTTTTTTTTTAACATAAATATTTTATAATCACTATCCAGCCAATCAAATGATAATTCTTTGGCTAGCATTTCTTATTGGTAGAATTACTTCTAATCCTTTCTAAAATGTTTCATCTTTTTTTTTTAAACCACCTGATGCCACAATACTCATATTTATGATGTGAATCACTTCCACCTATTGACATAAGTTGGAATGTATTTTGCAATTATGTATGTTTTATTTCTTTCCCGGGGCTGATCCTTTGCAGTGGAATTTGAATGATGTGAGGTTTTTCATTTTCAAAGATAAGAAAATATATCGACACTGGCTATGGATTTTAGATGCAACTGAAAGCATTTAAGGATTTCTTTAGGGATAGTAACTTAATGTTATAACATTAAGAAAAATATGTAAAGGATTAGGACAGGAATTTTTTAATCAAGTGTAGTGTGTGTTTTTAGCAAGCATTTGTTCTTTGTATTGTAAAATTGTAATGAAAATATTTTGACATGATTTTCATATTTTATTTTATTCATTTTTGATGACATTTCTAATAAATATCTGTAAACTCTCTCTAGCAACGAAATCTTTGTCAGAAGTATTCGGGGTCTTTGCTGAATGAGTACTGTGAGAAAATTACAGTTTAAAGCACTTGGAGGGCCAAGCTACCGAACCATAGATACAGAAGTTTTATTTCAGAGGATCCAGGCATTCCCTTCTGTACTCTATCCAATATGAAAAAAAAGTAGTTTTGGCTGCACACAAACTTTAATAATCAAACCAAGGCATTTCTATGTCCTACTAGATCAATGATCAACTTTACAAGAAAAAATTACATTGCACCAAGTTCCTCCACCCCAAACTTACTCATCCATGTCTTTATTAACCTTGATTTGTGCACTGGTGCGCAGTCACGTTGGAACAGGAAGGGGCAATCCCCAAACTGTTCCCACAAAGTTGGGAGCATGAAATTGTCCAACATGTCTTGGTATTCTGATGCCTTAAGTCTTCCCTTCACTGGAACTAAGGGGCCAAGCCCAACCCCTGAAAAAACAACCCCACACCATAATCCCCCCTCCACCAAATAATTTAGACCAGTGCAAGGTTCATAAAGACTTGGATAAGCAAGTTTGGGGTGGAGGAAATTGACTGGTTTGCACAGAGTCTTGACCTCAACCCTATAGAACACCTTTGGGATGATCTAGAGCGGAGACTGCAAGCCAGGCCTTTTCATCCACATCAGTGCCTGACCTCACAAATGAGCTTCTGGAAGTATGGTCAAACATTCCTATAGATACACCTCTTAAACCTTGTGGACAGCCTTCCCAAAAGAGTTGAAGTTGTTATAGCTGCAAAGGGTGGGCCAACTCAATATTGAACTGTACGGACTAAGACTGGAATGCCATTAGACCTCATATACACTGCTGCTGGTAAACGGATGTTTAGGGGCGGTTGGGCATTTATTTCAGCTGCCCTTGAACTCTCTTCTATGTTATCTTGTCAGCACATGTACACTGAGTCATTTATAGTCGTTAGAAAGCAAAAAAATGGGTTCAGGATGGATGTTCAGAGGCATTTGAAATGGCAAATGCCTGTAACAGCTTGTAAACGCGGTAACTCGCATTTAGCCGCGTTTTGTTTATAGGCGTTTTTAATGGAGATACTTTTCTGACCATTTACAATGTAAAAACACTTCTAAACGCAAACGCAGCTAAACGCAGCATATTAACGCAGCACAACTGACGTTTTTAAACATCGGTTACTAGCTGTCAAGTTCCATCATTCAGGAGAGGTTTTAAAACGTCCCGTGTACATGAAGCCTTATGCCGCGTACGCACGATCACTCATTCTGACAACAAAATCCATGTTTTTTTTCAGACGAATGTTGGTTCAAACTTGTCTTGCATACACACGGTCACACAAATCTTGTTGGAAATTCCAAACGTCAAGAACGCAGTGACTTACAACACATACGACGAGCCGAGAAAAATGAAGTTCAATAGCCAGTGCGGCTCTTCTGCTTGATTCTGACCATGCGTGGAATTTTGTGCGTCGGAATTGTGTACACACGATCGGAATTTACGAGAACGGATTTTGTTGTCGGAAAATTTGAGATCCAGATCTCAAATTTTGTTTGTCGGAAATTCCGAACAAATTTCCGACAACAAGCTCCCATCGAACATTTGTTGTATAAAAATCTGATCTCGTGTATGCGGCATTAAATTTTGTGCGTGTAAAGGCTGGTGTCCCAATACTTTTGGTACTATAGTGTATAATTTATATTTATATAAATATACACACAATATATATATATATATATATATATATATATATATATATATATATATAAACAAACAACAGCTAAAAGAACATGAATATCATTAATTTCACTCATACCATGGCTGCCTATAATTCTGTAAAACTGTGTTGGTTATTGATACACTTAGTGCCGATTCACACTACAGCGACTTGGGATCCGACTTGTAAGTCCTCAAGTCACCCAAAGTCGCTGGACATAAGAAAATGCCATAGAAGGGAATGAGAGCCGTCTTAATGTACACTACTGAAGTTGCTCCAACTTCAGAAAAGATTCCTGTACTACATCAAGGCGACTTCTAGGGGACTTGTACCCATAGATTTCAATGGAAGTCGCTTCCAAGTTGGATCTCCATCTATATTGAAGCGAATTTACAGGAAAAAGAAAATAATTTACCCAGGTTTTCCACATGTTTACCCAGGCAACCCCATCCCTCCCACGGAGCTGATTATTCTGTGATTGGCCACAGCCAAAGTTACCTGTCCTGGAGGCGCATTTAAGTCGCATTGCAAGTTGCTCAAAGTCATGCTGAAGTTTCCTCCAAATCGCCTTGCAAAGTTGTGCTGTAAGTCGGGTTGCCCCTGCACTTAGCTCAATTTTCACCACTATATACAGTATAACTAGCAATAAAAGTCTGACTCTATAAATTTATGTAAAGCAACTATTACTGTTTAAAGGTTATAGCATTTTTCAACCTTTTAAATTGCAATTGTCCTGAGGTTTTCAGCCTTGCGGATGACGGTTCCACCACTCCACAAAAAAATTCATCTCTTCTTATGTTTAAAAAGATCAAAGACAAAAATACTCTGACAACACATAAAAAAGTGATTTTGTTCTGTAACCCCAACAACAAAAGCCATTTTCTCATGTTCTCTTTCATTTTATCAGCAGCCAGCACAAAGAATGGTATTCTTTAAAAAAAAAAAATGACACTATTTCAATAGATTTGAACTTCAGCGCAATAACCGTATCACTTATTGCTGAAAAAGTCTACATTTTCAGTGGCTGAATACAGCAACAAATAACAATGGCTTTGTCAGATATGAAATGTATTCTTTATGTAACAATTTTTACTGAAATTGCTGGTGCAACTGTTCAGTGGATTGCAAACAACTGGATCTAACAATCTTTTTTTTTGTGTTAAGAAGTTATCCCTTGAGGACCTTAGATATAACAGGACTGAGCTAAAGCTTGTAATGGCTAGTTTAAGAACACCATGGGAAATTATTGGCACAAAGACTCCTTTACTATAAGGGCTGACGCAGGCTATGCTCAGGATAAATTTTACTACTGTGACTAAGACTCTCTCCAGCAGCAACTGGAAAAACCACAAGAGAAAAGATTACATTGACATTCTTTTATGAAACCAGCTATATCCAAAATAACAAACTATTGCAGATACTCCTTAATGATACCTTATTGCTAAATGCTGGAACCTGACTCCGTACCAAAACACCTAACAAAACATTAGTCCTAATATAGTAACTGATGAATACCTAAACGTTGCTCAGTCAAAATAAAATTAGATACAAATTGTTTTTTCTGAATGGTAGCTTAGCACAGAACTCTCATGACCAGAGACCATAATAATTGTATCTTAAACACTGGTTAAAGTGTCACTAAGCTCACATCATAAAAAAACTATCAATAAATGCTGTATTATATGCAGTCACTGTGAGCTTTGTTTTCTGTATCCTGCAAAAGACCTGGTTTATCCTGCTGCTCTCTATCTCCACCTTCTGTTCATGTCCCCAATTCATCTAGGGATTTTGCAGCTGTGGTAGCAACTCTGCACATGCTCAGTTTCAGTGAGTTCCTATGCTGAGCATTTCTGCCCTATCACATCTGAACAGTCCATGTGACTATAGAGTCACACATGTGGGTGTTTATCAAGTGGTAAATGACAGGCCACTCCCTCCCTCCTCCTTCATGCCCACTAACCAGCTAAACCAAATGGGGGTGGGATATTTCACGTAGATTGATGGTGGCTTCACCTCCCTCTTATTCTAGGACACAGGCAGGAGGGGCGTAACACAGCCTGTGACTGGCAGAAGTCTTCCCAACACCGTCGTATTATCAAAAAGGAATAAAGATTTGATTTCAATTATATATAGCGCAACCCCCGCAGGAGCCACTGGTGAATGGGATCCCCACCCTGCACAGTCAGGCACACAGCCAGAGTCAGGAAACAGTCCAAGCAGCTTTTATTTAGGGGATTTGAACTTGTATGGGGATGGGGAATATGGGATGCCCATATGATAAGTGTAGTAGAGTCTTCAGTGTCAACTATATACATCAAGTATATGCCTCCTGCACAAACTTGCTGGCAAATCTACTCCTTCTCCTCCAGCTCATCTCTTGCCCATGGAAGTACAACACCCAGGACCAGCTGGCACTGTTTGGATAGTCTAACACAAGGCTCAGTTAGACTAGTAGAAGATGCCCTTTACAGGCAGGGACCATGGGCCCCTTTGGTGTAGCAAAGAAAGTCCTAGTGCACAGCTTTCCTATCTGTAGCTACTGCTCCCAATACCCCCTCTTCAGCAGTGCCAGCCCACTTGGCTGCAGGTGCCTTTTTCTGCTGCCCATTCCACCATAGTTATCCTGACTGACTGTACAACCATCCCAGACTGCTCTCTCCCAGTCCTCTCTGTCATGCCTCTTAGTCCTCTCGACAGTGTGTCACTTACCAGCCCACCTTGCTGGCTTCCTCCCTGGAGATTTACCCGGCAGTGTCCTCCTGCTGTCCTCGTCTTACTTCCGTGCCTCCTGGTCAGGATCCCTCCATGTGTAATGAGAAGGGTCTCTTCCTTACCCAGGCCTGAGTTCACCCCCTAGACTAGGGGGCTACTCTCAAAGGCCTCCGACACCCTAACACTCCATCTCCAACTTCCACCCCAACTCCACTGCCCCAGCTGGGCTGATCCTGAGTATTTGAGGGGGCCTGCCACCTGCCAACCCATCTGTTGGGGATTGGTCAGGGCCCTAATATATACTACAGGCAGATCCTCCCCTCCACGCCCATTCTTCTGGAATCTTCTGCTAGTGAGTCACACCATCCTCCCTGAGTCACTCAACCCTGACCCAGAAAAACACACAGTCTTGACTACGAGGCACGCCTGAATTTACCTACACTTAAATACAATCTAACTCTAGCAATGCTAGGGGGTGCTACCACTCACCCCCCCCCCAAGATTTGAAAAGGGCATCCTATATATTAAATTGGGAGGGGAAAAAAGGAAACAACTGGGACAGGGTTTTAATACAAATAAATGTTAGTAGAAAAATATATACAAGCATTTCTTTGAAACAAACATATATGTACGCCACATATACACCCTGGCTACAGGTCCCTGCAGCTAACATGCAGTATTGCAAAACATACACAAAAGGCCAGAGCACCTCCCCCCATTGGAACATGTTATCCGTTAATAGTAGGATGAGCACCCGCCCACAATGACACCTGCAAAACTAGAAAAAATACAATATACAAAATCCTACTACTAATAACTGACTATCTGTGGACAGGTTCTGATAGCAGGAGATTTTGATCCTACTGACAGAAAGACAAATAGCAAGGCACACATTTTTTGTCTCTCAGCAGGGAGTTATGATCCTGCTAAGAGAAAAATAAACAGGTCAAACAAAAATCTTTTTTTTTTTTAGAGTCCCTGGTGGGAGGGGCCCCTTCCTTGGCGAGCAGGCTCTTTTCAAAAGTTTGGTGTCACTTGGCTAGCCCTCACCCAGAGTTCTTCAGGTAGCAATAGTTCATCCATCTGGCATAGGTCAGGGTGGCAGGCCGGCCTAGTCCAGAGTAACAAGCAGCTATCTCCCAGCTGTCCATGTAAAAACCTTCACCTGCAAGCTGCACACTCCAGCAGTCCCTCACAGAAAAAAAAAAAAATCAGGATTTGACAATCTTCTCATGCTGCCATCAGCTCTCCTGGCAGCAACAGAGAGGCTCTTAGCAGGTTGTCCTGCTTTCACGATTAACACTTTGTCCTTGTAGATTACACCGCTGGGGAATGTTCTGAAGGGCTCCTCACAATCTGGCACCCTTAGGGATGTGCATGTAATCCCACACCAGATCATTCTCCCACTCTCCCCGGGAGTTCTCAATGGCGTCCATAATGTTGGGAGGGACACAGGGGTAGTCCAGACCCTACTCCACAGTTGGTATCCGGCATTCAGGACACAGCATGCATAGTCGCTCAGTCCCCTCGATCATCCCGAGGGTGAATCCCCCAATCGAACACTGGTGTCTACCAGTGTCCGCTCCTGCAGTTCAGGCAACCAGGTCAACGCTGGATACACACGTGCACCTTCCGCCATCTTGCTCCTCTCTTTTGCTGCTAACAGGGAAACCTGGTTCTCCTCATGGGCGTTCCACCCCCAAGCTTCCAAACTGGCTGACGCCCACGATGCTGATTAGCAGGCCCTTTTCCATGCGTGCAACTGTAACCCCTTGTTAGCTGTACTGAAGTTTGCAGGCACACGGATACTTGCAGAACTTGTCCGAACATGTTGCTCTTCACCGACTGTGCCCAAACAACTGGGAGCAGGAGGCAACTGACTTGTACTGTGGTTGCCCTGGGTCAAAATAAAGTCTATGGCACATATCTCACTGTAATAAGCAGGATTAGGACAGTCCCTCCCGCAGGCACCCGTTAGCTTACCCTGATCACCATTGGAGACAGTAGATATCTCCAGGCCAACTTTACTGTAGATAGCAGGAGTTTGAAGCTGACTTGATAAAGTCACTTGGTCCAGCATTAGCAGATCGCTGGATGTATTTGTAATCCATAGCCACGATCACCCGCCGTGGTTGCTACGTGTGACAGTACATGGTAAAGTTACTAAATAGCAGATTAATAATGCAAGTGTCTGTCCCAGCTGCGGTTGGCGCAACTGGGCGGCAGTAGTTTCAATGGCAGTCCCTGCTGGTTACTATGAAATTTGAATGACAGTCACAAGAAGGCAGAGCTCACAAGTCCTTTCCCCAGCTTTAGCCCCCTGTAGTGGTCCCGAACAAAGTGTAGTTTCTGACTCTTCTGCAATTCAGGTTGCTAGGGACAACAGCTGGCAGGTTACCCATGGGCGGACATTCCCGAAATGTAGTGCAACACCTGAAGGAGCCGCTGGTGAATGGGATCCCCCACCTTGCACAGCCAGGCACACCACATTTTTCACAGCACACAGAGTCAGGAAACAGCCCTAGCAGCTTTGCTTTTTTGTTTTATTTAGATGATTTGAACTTGGGAATATGGGATGCCCACTCGATAAGTGTAATAAAGCCTTCAGGGACAACTATATACATCCAGTATATACACTCCTCTGCCTCCTGCACAAACTTTCTTGCAGATCTACTCCTCCTACAGCACAACTCTTGCTCGTGGAACTACAACACCCAGGACCGGCTGGCACTGTTTGGATAGTCTAACACAAGGCTCAGTTAGATTAGTAGCAGATGCTATTGTGGAAATTTTTATTAATGTATATTGTCAGATGTCCCCCAGTGTCAGTTTTGCTGCAATACACTCATGTGAGCATATTCGCTGTCAGGTCACCAAGAGGCTGGGTGACAAATGCACACCGTTGGGATAAAGAGTGCACCGCAAGGTAGTGGACCCTACGGCTGACTGTTGCGGATTGAACCCTGGGAGGTTCAGGAAGCAGGTCTACTGGATCACTGACACAGATCCCACTGGGAGCTAGAGCATAGATTCCCCAGGGAACGGAGTCTAAGAGCCAGCAGGTGTTCACCAGAGCCTTTAACGGTAAGGATGGACTGAGCTGCAGTCTGGCTCCAGGTCGCGGCCCCCAGGGTCTCACAGCTCACGGTAGACTACAGGAGAAGAGGAAGGAGGCAGCAGGCTGGAACAACAAGGAAAGTAAGGGACAAGCCAAGGTCGGGGCCACAAGCAGACAAGGACAACAGAGTACACGCCAAGGTTCAGGGTCACAGGCAAACAGGGATGGTGGGGAACACGCCAAAGGTCAGGGTCACGAGCAGACAGGAATAGTTAAGAACAGGCCAAAGTCGGTAACAGGAATCAGACATAGGAAACACAGCAAGTACACACAGAGGCTAACACACAATGGTTGATCAGCACTGCTGGCTTGCAGTGCACAGGTTAATATAGGGTTCCCTGATAGGGCCTGGGGTGGGGCCATGCTTAGAGGAGAGGTTACAAAAGCAGTCAGGTGAGGGTCAGCTGGTCTCTAGAGATGAACACATGGAGACAGGTATGCTGATCGACAAACTCTATTGCATAACTATGACATTCGCACATACAGACTTCGGTGGAAGACCGTTGATTGGGGAAACCTTCCTGTGGACACGGCAGATCTGTTTGCCCTTTCAGGGATGTTCGTTTATGCCTCACCAAGAGACTGGCCACCTCATGGCGATTGCATTAATGCTCCTAGCAAACAGATCTGTGTACATGGGAACAATAGCATAACCATACAAAAATTATGGCCCACTGGGCCATGGTAGAGTATGGCTCGCATTTGTGGTAGCGGTGGAGATGTGCACAAAGCCCTGTACAGTAGTGTTCAAATTGTGAGGCACTTTGTGTCTCAACAGGCCGCATGGCTCTGCACACGACCATTTGTACACCTCACTATTGGAAGTCCATTTGAATATATACATGTGTCTGGTTCTTTTGAAGGAATACAAGTGCCTGATTGGCTGATTCTGAAGCCACCACCTTCTTTTTGTTATTCATGTTTTACACTATACATAAAGAGAGCAGATGCTACTAAAAAAATGTGAACGAAAAAGGACACATTTTCAGACACAAGCACTTTGTCACATTTACTCATTACACTTTTTGTATGTGTACATTTATACTTTCAGATTCAGTGTGGATCGGGTGTGTCCTCCCACCTTCCCCTCACATTATCACTTAATGGTTATCTGGCTCGTTGCATCGCTGCACCCTTGCTTTGGGTGGGGGGCCCCGCCTCAGCCCCTGGCCTAGCATTGTATCTGGCATCCTCCATTTCCCCTAATTAGTGGCTGGGCCGGCTTTCTGAGCTGGCATGCGAGTATGGGATTCCTTGCCCCCTCCTTTTTTTTTTCTAAACTTAGGTAACTTTTTACCAATACACTATTTTTCATTTAGATTTATATCTATTTGTGGCATTGTACTCCTGACGAGTGGAAAAATCCATGGAACGTGCATAGAGTTCACATCAAGCCCTCAAACTTTTGATTTCCATAAGGAACACTCATCATGTACCTATAGTTGCAAACATCATTATGTATTTATCACAGGTTCACAGGACTTCCCTGCCATTTTCCCCTCTCCATCAGCTGTTTGCAATTACTTGCACCAGCTGATTGGAGAGGGTTTGACACAAATACATGGCCGGCACACTCCCATACCCATCACTTACCTGCTGGATGTCGAGATGTGCGGCTGGCGTGTATAATTTCTCCCCAAACCAAGGTAAAAACTACTGATTTAAATAAGATTTACTGCCATGCTCATTTATACCATATCAGGCATTTAACTACCTTAAACATTACTATGCTCTCCATAAGTTTATTATGCCTTAAATTAGATTTCTGAAAGGACCCACACATCAATTACTTATATAATTATGATTTAACCATCTGTATAAGAAAAATTCAGAGAGCAATTGTTGAGTTAATATACTCAAATATATACAATATATTTTTTTATTTCAACTGTCATAGTAATACATATACTATGACCATTTAGCTAGGATATTATAATTATTATGTACTATTATCAATCAACACATACATACATATAAATTTTGATTCAATATATAAATTATCTAGTGGATATCTTTAATTGATGGATCACTATTATACTTTTTGCAGTTGCTGTCATTTATTATCAGTACTCTGCGGCCCTCTGTTCTGTTTGTGTGCATCTACTATATCCAGGTACATCACATCTACCCACTTGTGGCAATATTTAGAGAAATTAATATATACATTTATACATTTTTGCTCCCATTTGAAGTTTCAACCTAGTATAAATTTTTCTATTTTCAGGGCTGTCCATCTTGGGCCCCAGTATATCCTTCTGGCCATCCCTCTGTCTTGGAATGTTGAGAGATCTGTCTCTCTTTTGGGGATAGCAGCTACAGTACTAAGTCTTTCATAGACTTTTTCTTTTTTCTATTGCCTATATTCCTTGAAATAGCAACCCTATTGACACAGCTCTTCGTGCTACTTACCTTCATCTTTTTAAACGTTACATAATGAAATGTTGAAAATCACCTTGCTACTAAACACTATGTAAGTGAATAATTTAAATACTCGATATAAATATGCACCACGATTACAACTTTTCATTTTTTGAAACTTACTATTTTTTTTAATTATGTCATAGATACATTCTCCTCTTCATCTACCCCTGAAGAAAGACAAAAATTGTACTCCGAAACACGTTGTGTGTAAGGAAGATATTCTGTATGCTTTCAAGCACGGTGACAATAGTTGACATTGCTTAGACAATCATTGTTCCATTTCCATATGCATTTTTAATAATGTTGTTTAATAATTAATAAAAACATTTTCTACTATAAATACTCTGTATACTCCTCCATTAGATACTACTATGTGCTTTTAAAGTCCATTTAGGGGAAACTCTTTTCTCTCTATAATACTGGATGTGGCACTATACCAGCATAATATTACCATTCGTCTCTTTCTCTCCACTCCTGACGAGTGGACAAATCCACGAAACGTGCATAGAGTTCACATCATGCCCTCAAACTTTCGATTCCCATAAGGAATACTCATCAGTAACCTGTGGTTGCAAACATCATTATGTATTTACAGTAGTGATTGTGTTTTTACAGTAGATATTCTTAGGCTTACTTACTGTCTTTAGCAGGAGTTTGGAGCAAAAGTTCAAGATGTCCAGCATTAGTAGAACGCTGGACATATTTGTAATCCATAGTGAAACGCCTAGTAATAACAGAACGCTGGACGTATTTGTAATCCATAGGCATAGTTGCCACAGGTGATGGCACATATTGAACAGTTCCTGAATTGTAGGATTGGTACAAGTGTCAGTCCCAGCACCGGGTGGGGTGACTGGGTAAGCAGGAGGAGTAATAAAGAGCCACAACTCTAGCTGGTTGCTATTAGCAACAGAACTTGTTATAGCACTAAAACAGTAGGCAGAGCACACAAGTCCTTTCCCTTGGTTCAATTTTCAATGGTGGCGGAACAAAGCAGAGTTCCCCGGCTCGGTCAACCTCGGTTACTAGGGGGCAACGACTGGCAGGTTACCCGTGAACAGGTGGTCCCGGAACGAGCGCCAAAATGTAGCAGTACCCCCCTAGAGTCAGCAGAATGATGTGGCCCACCTGTCACCCTGTCCAGCCCGACATTCACTTCCAGACACTCCAAGACAATGAAGTCCATCAGCTTTGGGTTTTTCTTGTATTTTATTGAGGGATTAGAACTTGGATGGGGTTAAGGAATTTATGGGATGCCCAGAAAATGATTCTTGCATGGTATGGGACAATTCAGATATCCTCCTCATGCAGACTATCTCTCCTTCTCCCTCCAGCACAATTCTTCAGGCGCAGCTAGCACATGGCTAGGCCTAACTCTTGTTCCAGCCAGGCCTTAGCAGAGAGTACCTTATTATAGGCAGGGACCGCGTGCCCCTATGGTGTAGCAAATAAAGTTCTAGTGCTAGCTGCCCTCTTTAGTGGACTACTGATCCCAGTCAGCCCTTTGCAGACCCTGACAGCTCTCCCAGCTGCAGCAGCCCGACTTTGCCAGTAACATCACAGTGGCTCCTGCTGGCTCTACATCCATTTCTGACTGCACACTCCCAGTTCTCACCGGCATGTCTCTCCCAGCTCTCCCGAATGTGCCTGCCATTCACCGACACCTGATGAATCCCTCCTGGAGACTTGTCCGGCAGTATTCCCCGTTGTCCTTCCTGCTCCTGCTCAGGACACCCCTTGGGTTGTGTGGGGTCCCCCCACAGCTCCGAATCCAAGCCCAAGGTCACCCCCCAGACTGGGGGGCTCTCTCCAAGGCCCCGACAGCCTAACACTCCATCTCCAGTTCTTCCACCAAAACAACTCCTCCCCAGCTGGGCTGACTTTAGGTATTTAAGGAGGCCTGCCCCCTGTCAATCCAGGATGGGGATTGGTTAGGGCTCCTTAGAACACCTCAGACAGCTCTGTTTCTCTTCCCCACCTTCCTTCTAGAAGCCTCTCAAAGCGAGGTAACTGAAAGATGTAACTAGCTGTGAGTCACCAGCCTACTCTAAGCCACTCCCAGCCACAGATCAAAACAAACAGGCCTAACTTTCAGCTAGGCCTGCCTAAATTTACCTGCACTGACAAAAATTCACTCTAGCACCTGCACTAGGTAGAGGGTGCTACACCTGAATTTACCTACACTATTAAACAATCTAACTCTAGCACTCTAGCAACACTAGGGGGATGTACATATATATTTGTATGACAATTTACAACAGTTTATAAATATTATTTGTACTGTGTTTTCCAAAGGCTGTTTTTTTTGTTTTTTTTAATTAACATTTGACCAGCAGCAGAGAACTAGAAGTTCCTCCTGCTTATGTTTCCCTGCAGATAGGCTGGGAAAGATCTGGGTCAAGTGACAAATTGTATATCAATTAGGAAAAAGATACTTGGATGGGGTTTTTTTTTAATAATTACAGTGTAATCATCCACAAGCAGAAATAGAAGGGACAATGTAAATTAAACAGTATGTTTAGTGTCACTTTAAGGCAGAAAGTCAGTGTTCAACTTTTTATAGAATCAGGTTGAATTGATGTAATAAGCTAGTGCAACATGCAATGATTATGTTCATAGAACTATAACTTACATCAGTTAATTATTATCAGATTAAAGTAGACCTAAATCCTCAGTGCTTTTCATTTAGTTTGCTAAAACATTGTGTTATAAACAGCTGTCAATTTTTTTTATACATAAAATACTATTTTTACCTTTTTTAATTGTTTTTGCATCTGAGTGCTGCTGATCTCCTCCAGCTTCTTTCAACCACTTTCTGTCTACATGCATGCACCTCAACGATAGCTGCACATCACTGCCCTGGACCAGATTCTTGATAGTGACAATGGTGGACCATGACTGCACAATGTAGATCGATATGGCTGCTCCTGTAGTTTCAAACAGGGTTATATAGTATGTAGCAGGGTGATCTCACAGAAACAATGACGAGAGACACTATCATTCCATAACAGGAGACACCTGGGGCTTAAAACTACTTAAAATTATATTTCTTGCATAGAGTCACTGCATTTTGGATGGCCATAACACAACGGACCCCTGCTTTGCCATTACAAGGCAAAGTACCTTGGTTTGCTTTATAGAAGGCACTATTGGCAGCCTGTACCTATGATTTCCACACTTCCTCCCCTGAGCACCACAAAATAATTTCACAGTGGGGCTGATTTATTAAAACTGGAGAGTGCAAAATCTGGTGCAGCTCTATATAGAAACCAGCTTCTATTTTTTGGGTCAAAGCTTAATAGAACAAGCTGAAGTTAGCCCTCATTCACACTGAAGGCGGGTTTCAAACCCACATTTCAGTGCGAGTTCGGGGCGATTTGAAAGACATCTGTGCGGGTTTATGCATATTTGTCTATTAAAATCGCCCCCTAAGTCGTCAAAAGTAGTGCAGGAACTACTGTTAGAAATCGGTGCGGTGCCACAAAGTCAGTGTCGCACTTATTGCCGGCAATAGGCTGTGATTTGGCATGCGATTTGTCAAACCATGACGACGTGAGAGGCGGCTTAGAAGCTGATTGGCTACCATGCACAGCTGCACCAGATTTTGCATTCTCCAGTTTTGGTAAATCAAACCCAATATGTACTCATCTCAGTCAGCTGAAGTTTCAGGCTTGATATTTTCTTAGCCTGACAACACAATCCGATCGCACTTTTTCCATCAGAAAATCCGACCGTGTGTACAGGGCATAAGCCCTATACTAACTACCCTGTAAAGGAACTCTGGTCCATGCACATGATCTCCCGAGCAGCCGGCTTCAGGAGGAGAGATTGCTGACAATGGCTGCAATGTCTGTGTGATGACATCACCTATAGTCTTACTATTTTGCATCTTTTGTTGGCTGTCCCACCTGAAGTGTTAGTAGGAGGTCTGTCCTGGGGGGTCTGTACTATTGGAGGGGGGGTCTGTCTTGGGGGGTCTGTACTAATGGAGGGGGGTCTGTACTGGGGGTCATTACTAATGGAGGGAGGGTCTGTCCTGGGGGGTCTGTACTAATGGAGGGGGGGTCTGTCCTGGGGGGTCTATACTAATGGAGGGGGGTTTGTGCTAATGGAGGGGGGTCTGTACTAATTGGGGGGGTCTGTCCTGGGGGGTCTTTAGTAATGGAGGGGGGTCTGTCCTGGGGGGTCTATACTAATGGAGGGGGGCTCTGTACTGGGGGGTCTGTACTAATGGGGAGGTCTGTCCTGGTGGGTCTGTAGTAATGGAGGGGGGTCTGTACTAATGGAGGGGGGCTCTGTCCTGGGGGGTCTGTACTAATGGGGAGGTCTGTCCTGGGGGGTCTGTAGTAATGGAGGGGGTCTGTCCCGGGGGGTCTGTACTAATAGAGGGGGGTCTTTCCTGGGGAGTGTGTACTAATGGAGGTGGGGTCTGTACTAATGAAGGGGGGTCTGTCCTGGGGGGGTCTGTCCCAATGGAGGGGGGTCTGTCCTGGGGCGGTCTGTACTAATGGAGGGGGGTCTGTATTAATGTACTAATGGAGGGGGGTCTGTACTAATGGAGGGGGGGACGTTTTTTCCTGGGGCTCTGTACTAATGGAGGGGGGGGTCTGTCCTGGGGGGTCTGTACTAATGGAGGGGGGGTCTGTACTAATGGAGGGGTGGTTTGTCCTGTGGGGGTCTGTACTAATGGAGGGTGGTTTTCCTGGGGGGGTCTGTACTGAGTAAGGTCTGTACTGAGGGAGGGGTTTATACTTAGTGCGGGTTCTGCCCTGATGGAGGGGGGGTCTATACTTAGTGGAGGGGGGTCTGTACTGAGGGGCAACTATAGTTGGTGGAAGGGGGGTGACCCCAACCCTAGTGATGCCAATGCAGCTGCGGGCTCTTCTTTCCCCCCTCCCTCTCCCCCCTTCCCTCTCCCTCTCCCCCCTCCCTCTCGCGCACGCTGCTGTACTAGTGAGCGGTGCTTGCCAGCACAGCTGCCCACTATGTATCTTCCCCCGCCTTCATATGCCCAGGGAAGAAACAGAATAGAAAAAGGAGCAGAGAAGAGGATTTTGGGACATATAGTCCCGAGGACTGGGAGCCCCACTGTAACACGGAAACTGCAGCCCACACAGGATGCTCAGCTGAATGAGAGAGAGAGAGAGAGAGAGAGAGAGAGAGAGAGAGATACACAGGAGCCGGGAAAGCTTTCAGGGAAGTACACCCAGGACTCCAGAGGGAGAGGACAGTGCTGAGAGAACACCATCAGAGAGAGAACCCTGCTGCCCTGCGCCACCAGAGGGAAAGCCACACAGCCTAGCGCCATCCCTGGCAGAGAAAGGAATGGAGTCATTGCAGGAATACAGATCTGGGTGCTACCCAGTGGAGTCACCATGGGCAATTCAGAGTGAGCTGACTCCTGATCAGAGGAACTGTTGCTGTATCGCTGGGTCAGGTGAGAGGGTCGATCGGCCATTATCTACTAACATCCGTAGGAACTGCAGTCTCTGACCATCTCTTGTACTATGTCTGCAGTCTCTGATCATCTCCTGTACTATGTCTGCAGTCTCTGATCATCTCCTGTATTATGTCTGCAGTCTCTGATCATCTCCTGTTCTATGTCTGCAGTCTCTGATCATCTCCTGTATTATGTCTGCAGTCTCTGATCATCTCCTGTACCATGTCTGCAGTCTCTGATCGTCTCCTGTACTATGTCTGAAGTCTCTGATCATCTCCTGTACTATGTCTGCAGTCTCTGGGCATCTCCTGTACTATGTCTGCAGTCTCTGATCATCTCCTGTACTATGTCTGCAGTCTCTGATCATCTCCTGTACTAGGTCTGCAGTCTCTGATCATCTCCTGTACTAGGTCTGCAGTCTCTGATCATCTCCTGTACTATGTCTGCAGTCTCTGATCATCTCCTGTACTATGTCTGCAGTCTCTGATCATCTCTTATATCCTGTCTGCAGTCTCTGATCATCTCTTATATCCTGTCTGCAGTCTCTGATCATCTCTTATATCCTGTCTGCAGTCTCTGATCATCTCTTATATCCTGTCTGCAGTCTCTGATCATCTCTTATATCCTGTCTGCAGTCTCTGATCATCTCTTATATCCTGTCTGCAGTCTCTGATCATCTCCTGTGCTATGTCTGCAGTCTCTGACCATCTCCTGTACCATGACTGCAGTCTCTGACCATCTCCTGTAATATGTCTGGGGGCTCTTTCTAACAGACTCTCTAACAGAAGCCATCTCTGTGTGCATCAGAGAGACTCCCTCCAGGTCTCATTAGTGTACTCTCTTCCTGTATGTTTTTTATTGTTAAAAGATCATGGGAGGATCCCAGGGTAACAAAGACTTCTTAGGGGAGCATCTCTGTGTTTGAGTCGTTGCCATAGAAACATTTGTAAAGGGGAGGAGTTGGTAAGATGACCACGCCCATGTGGGGGCGCCAGAAATATTTCTGCACCCAGGCGCCTGTGACCCTGGGATCAGCCCTGGACGGACTTTTTAACTAACGGACTTGCCTACACATGATCACACCAAAGTCCGGTGGATTTGTACGTGATGACGTACACTGGACTAAAATAAGGAAGTTGATAGCCAGTAGCCAATAGCTGCCCTAGCGTCGGTTTTTGTCCGTCAGACTAGCATACAGACAAGCGGATTTCTGGGTCCAGCGAAGTTACGATGTAAACGTTTGAAGCATGTTCCAAATCTAAAATCCGTCAGATTTGCGACTGGAAAAGTCCGCTGAAGGTCCGGTGAAGCCCACACACGATCGGATTATCCGGCGGATTTGGTCCGTTGGCGTCCGTCGGACAAGTCTGGTCGAAAAGTCCGACCGTGTGTACCCCCCATTACACTGTGCTAAGTTAAATAGTCAGGTTTATTGAGGGGGCACTTTGGCTACATTGAGCACAGCCTGATGCAGGCAGGGCTCAGATGGCCAGGAGCCCTCACCATGCATCTGCTGGCACATATAGTAATACATTTTGTTTATTAGCTGAATCACTTTAGGCATCAGCTTGCTACTGAAAAATATATGTACCTGGGTCTGAGATGCCACAGTCAAATAACTTTTTATTCAAACAATTTTAAGATAGAATTTACAGATACACAGTATATACTGCCAAGATATGTAAAAAAAAAAATTGATAATAGCTAAGTACTGTATTTATTGGCGTATAACACTCACTTTTTCACCCTAAAAATTGGGTGCAAATAGCACGTGCGTGTTATACGCCAATACTTCAACTTTAGATGCCTTGGAGGGGACAGGGATGGGGGTGGGATGAGCGCTGTCAGATTACATACAGTGAGAATCTCCTGTTTACTTGGCGGCCTCTGTAATAGGAAGTCCTGTCTCCTGGGCTGCCATTGGACCACTGTTCTGTCTATCATAGGAGATTCTCACTGTATATAATTTTTCGGCGCTCCTCCCGCCCCCCTCCCTGTCCCCTCTAGGCTGCAAATGGTCATCGATCAGGCTGCACTGATGGCAATGGTGAGGCTGCTGCATTGATGGCAATGGTGAGACTGCTGCATTGATGTGGACTGATGAGGTCGCATTGATGGCACTTGTGAGACTGCAGATGGGCATTGATGGGGCTGCATTGGTGGCAATGTTGAGACTGCAGATGGGCACTGACCCTTATTTTGCTTCAAAGTTCCTTATTTAAAATTTATTTTTTTTCCCTGAAACTTCCCTCCTAAAATTAATGTGCGTGTTATACACCTGTGCGTGTTATACGCCGATAAATACGGGTAATTCTAGATTCTAATAATTTAGACCAAGAAATGTCAAAAAGATTGATGGGCAATCATGGGCACTGCATCCCAAATATATGAAAACCCACACATTCATTAGCAGTGGGAGTTTTTTTTTTTTAAATAATTTAATTTTTATTGGTTGCAGTAAAAGACAGATAACAAAAAGGATAAAATTGACAATATACAAAAAGCAAAAAATAAAAAAAATAAAAGAAACTGTCAATAATGGTCATGTCAAAAACACAAAAGGAGAGTAGAATCGCCGTAGGCATTACATAGACATATAATTGAGGGATTGTGACATAAAAGCCAAAGAACAAACTACTGACAAGAATAGCTTCTTAACCGATATATAGTGTGGGGCGTCATGAGAAAAGTGTACACACCAGAAATGACATGTATTGGTTGAATACAATACAGTTAAAGGTGACATAAGTCAGGATAATACATTTACAGTAGCAGTTAGGTATTCCATATTCCGGATTTCAGCTATAAGATGTAAAATTTGAGGCTGAGACTGTGGGTCAGTTGACAAGCAACATAGTGGAATGGCTCTCTTGGCAGCCAGGAGGATATAAGAAATCAATGCTTAACGGGCTTTGCAATATCGGAGAAGGGAAGACCCAGTAAGTAATGAACAGAGTCAAGTGGGAGAGGCAAACCACCATTTGAAGTAACAACATCACATCAGCCCAGAAAGGCCATGTTCGGGGACAATACCAAAATATATGAAAATGTGAGCCCACTTCAAGACCACAGGGCCAACACAGGGCTGAATGAGAAGGGTCTTGGTGGTATTTGACCTCTGGGGTCCTATATAAAAACATCAGTATTTTAAGAGCGGTCTCTCTCTCTCTGCACCACACATTTAGAAGACTTAAAAGCAGAACTGCAGATCTTTTCCTATAATTGTGGTGGATAGGCCACTGCAGTAAATGTGCCCATTTAGGCATATAAGAGTGAGTTTTACCTGAGAGAGGAGTTGCTTCGTGAAGAATGCGGTAAATGGGTGACACTAAATGTAATAAGGACCTTGTACACACAAATATTCCAAATCTATACAATAGAAACCCATGGGACTTTAAATGAGGCATGACATATAGTGGGGTTTGTAACGAGCCCCTTTGCTCACTCGGTTCCACTCTCCCGACACTCCTCTGCTGCTATAGAATCAGATTGCAGATTGCGACATCTGATTGCTCGGTCATCCAATGCTCCGGGATTAGAACTACAGCTATGTGCCGTTCTAATCCAGTTGTGATAGCTCAGAACAAACACCAGGCAGGCTGTATGTAAGTTCAACCAGGAATCTCCTTTATTCAAAAATACAGGCTCTTTTATACACTAACAGTGGAGGTGCATACCTCCTGCTCATATTACTTTAACAATACACCTGTAACCTAATTAACATGGGCTAATTAACTAATCCCTTTAGACAGCCTAGATGACTCAGACATGACCTTTAGGCCAGACTGGCCGTCTTGTAGTTCAGAAAATCCAATCAACATTATCACAATAGCAGAGTTAATTAAAACACAAACAACAATGGGGATCTAATGACTCTTAGATGCCATACTAGAGACTTATTTACAATACACATTTTAGCAGACAACAGACAGGTAGCTGGAATTGATGACATTAGCATTTAACAGTAGGAGTCCCAACGGTATGAATCAGTCACTATTCCAATATGGCAAATCCAGGGTCCCCAGAGGCTGTGTGTCCTGGGGGACCAGGACCCGAATCCACAGTAATACCACCTCAAGGGTCCCCAGGCATACAGCTCACAAAGAACACAGTTTCCCCAAATGCCAGGGCCCACGATCGATCGGCAAGAGGCTAGCATACAGTCCCCTCCAAAAGTCTCTCTCCTGGCTAGGTCTGTCACAGGGTTATGCAATATCGATTTATTCAACACCACATTAAATTGTTAATACATACAGTGGGGCAAAAAAGTATTTAGTCAGCCACCAATTGTGCAAGTTCTCCCACTTAAAAAGATGAGAGAGGCCTGTAATTGTCATCATAGGTATACCTCAAATATGAGAGACAAAATGTGGAAACAAATCCAGACAGACAATCACATTGTCTGATTTTTTAAAGAATTTATTTGCAAATTATGGTGGAAAATAAGTATTTTCAAACAAGCAAGATTTCTGGCTCTCACAGACCTGTATCTTCTTCTTTAAGAGGCTCCTCTGTCCTCCACTCATTACCTGTATTAATGGCACCTGTTTGAACTTGTTATCAGTATAAAAGACCCTTGTCCACAACCTCAAACAGTCACACTCCAAACCCCACTATGGTGAAGACCAAAGAGCTGTCGAAGGACACCAGAAACAAAATTGTAGACCTGCTCCAGGCTGGGAAGACTGAATCTGCAATAGGCAAGCAGCTTGGTGTGAAGAAATCAACTGTGGGAGCAATAATTAGAAAATGGAAGACATACAAGACCACTGATAATCTCCCTCGATCTGGGTCTCAACGCAAGATCTCACCCCGTGGGGTCAAAATGATCACAAGAACGGTGAGCAAAAATCCCAGAACCACACGGGGGGGACCTAGTGAATGACCTGTAGAGAGCTAGGACCAACGTAACAAAGGCTACCATCAGCAACACACTACGCCGCCAGGGACTCAGATCCTGCAGTGCCAGACGTGTTCCCCTGCTTAAGCCAGTACATGTCTGGGCCCGTCTGAGGTTTGCTAGAGAGCATTTGGATGATCCAGAAGAGGATTGGGAGAATGTCATATGGTCAGATGAAACCAAAGTAGAACTGTTTGGTAGAAACACAACTTGTCTTGTTTGGAGGAGAGAGAATGCTGAGTTGCAACCAAAGAACACCATACCTACTGTGAATCATGGGGGGGCAACATCATGCTTTGGGGCTGTTTCTCTGCAAAGGGAACAGGGCGACTGATCCGTGTACATGAAAGAATGAATGGGGCCATGTATTGTGAGATTTTGAGTGCAAACCTCCTCCCATCAGCAAGGGCATTGAAGATGAAACGTGGCTGGGTCCTTCAGCATGACAATGATCCCAAACACAACGCCCAGGCAACAAAGGAGTGGCTTCGTAAAAAGCATTTCAAGGTCCTGGAGTGGCCTAGACAGTCTCCAGATCTCAACCCCATAGAAAACCTTTGGAGGGAGTTGAAAGTCTGTGTTGCCCAGCGACAATCCCAAAACATCACTGCTCTAGAGGAGATCTGCATGGAGGAATGGGCCAACATACCAGCAACAGTGTGTGACAACCTTGTGAAGACTTACAGAAATTGTTTGACCTCTGTCATTGCCAACAAAGGATATATAACAAAGTATTGAGATGAACTTTTGATATTGACCAAATACTTATTTTCCACCAACTTACAAATAAATTCTTTCAAAAATCAGACAATGTGATTGTCTGGATTTGTTTCCACATTTTGTCTCTCATAGTTGAGGTATACCTATGATGACAATTACAGGCCTCTCTCGTCTTTTTAAGTGGGAGAACTTGCACAACTGGTGGCTGACTAAATACTTTTTTGCCCCACTGTACATCAGAGGGTTAAAAAAAAGATGTTGGTTCTTATACATGACAAGTATCAACATAAAGTATATAATTCCTAAAATAATCATTCCACATCAAATAAAAAAAGGGGAGAATGCATTCTAAAGCTCAGTGCGTTTCGTGAACATTATTTTCACTTCTTCAGTAGATGCCTTCCATATATTGTCTGCAAGAACCCAACTTGATAATTAATATAAACAACATAGGTGTAACACCTCCAAATGACAACCACTGCAGGGTGTCTGACCTGGGAACTGTGGAAGGGGCCCATGACACCCAAACAAAACAACCAGATGCAGCACATGGCAATGTATGGATAAGGATTGAAAGACCAAGATCCTATCAAAGACAAATACATAGCCCTTGATAATGAAAAAATATAACGCATTATTTCACCTAATTGAATAGGTATCAGGTCACAATGGGCTATTAAGGTGTCTTCCACCTAATCATAATTCAATCAACAAAAAATGGTAATGCCCCATCCCTATTCAACATATACAATAGGAACACCTAGTTTGCCCTGTGGAATTTAAAGGCATGAGGCACATAGGCATGACATTTATGTTGGTATACAGGGACGTAGATAAGGGGAGGTCAGGGGGGTCCACCCCCCCAAAGCATCAGTTAATGTTACAGCAGCTAGGCTAGTGTAGCCTATCAGTTGCGGGAGCCGCACTGCCACAGGGAAGACCAGTTAAAAATACAGTATGTTTGTTCCCGGTCTGCCCGCATCTGCCCGAACTTGGGAGGTTCCGTATGATGTCAGAAGGGAGGGAGGAAGGCACTTATGATGAGCTTCAGCTACCTGTTGGATAAGGAGGCAGCAGGGGGAGGTGCTGCTGCCTCCTCAGCCAATGGGTAAACAAAGTGCATTGTCCTTCTCTCCAAATTCATCCCGCGGGCTTTTTGTCTTAGTGGGTGTGGGAAGAAGCAACTCTGATGCAGGAGAAGGCTGAACAGAAGTTGCAGAACTGCATGAAATTAGTGAACTTCCTGCAGTGATCAAAGGTGAGAGAGGATAAAAGTTACTTTCACAAGTTTACTTTCATTTCATCTGCATCTTTCACCCCTGCTTCATTTCCCCTCCCTCCCTGTACTACATTCCCGGTAAGACCATGCAGTAAATCACTCACACGGATACTCGTCCCCTCCCCTTTCCAGTTCACTTTCTCCTGTTCCTTTCTGCTCTCCACCTCACATAAATCTGCACTGAACAAGTCCTGCAGCCTGTCAGATTTTGACATTTCACTCTAGAAGCCCACACACTGTCTGCTGACACCCTTTCCACTACTAAAGTGAGACTCAGGCTGTAATGCTTGCTATTCTGTTACTACTTGTGACCAGTGGCGAGTGGTACTCAAAATGTTTTGTTTTTTTTTGGGGGGGGGGGCAAACAAACTGAAAAATTCTGAAAAATACTGAAATAAAAATCATCAATTGCAGCCTCACTGTGCTCATCAAATGCAGCCTTGTGCCATCAAATGCTGCCACTGTGCCTATCAAGTGCTGCCAGTGTGCACATCAAAAGTTGCCACTGTGACCCCCGCTCCTGCTCTCCCTCTGACTGTCACTTACCCTATCTCGGTGGTTGGTCAGGCAGCTAGTGACGGCGGCGAGCTGTGGGACCTTGCAGCGGGTCAGACAGCAGCAAGCTCTGTCCTCAATGCATCTCCTCCCCTTCTGTAAAGTTCTCAAGTACCCGACTGATGAGCCCGATAGTGCAGAGGAAGGCCTCCCTTACGTATCTGACTCGCGGCCCCTGGTAGAGCAGACAGGTGGCACGGGAGTGCAGAATGGTATGAGTGCCTGGCAGGATCAACAGCAGATGGGTCAGATGGCCGCCACAGCAGACAGGACCAGCAGGCTGGATGGATCAGCAGACAGGTGAGCAGACTGGATGGATCAGCAGGCAGGTGAGCAGACTGGATGGATCAGCAGGCAGGTGAGCAGACTGGATGGATCAGCAGGCAGGTGAGCAGACTGGATGGATCAGCAGGCAGGTGAGCAGACTGGATGGATCAGCAGGCAGGTGAGCAGACTGGATGGATCAGCAGGCAGGTGAGCAGACTGGATGGATCAGCAGGCAGGTGAGCAGACTGGATGGATCAGCAGGCAGGTGAGCAGACTGGATGGATCAGCAGGCAGGTGAGCAGACTGAATGGATCAGCAGGCAGGTGAGCAGACTGGATGGATCAGCAGGCAGGTGAGCAGACTGGATGGATCAGCAGGCAGGTGAGCAGACTGGATTAATCAGCAGGCAGGTGAGCAGACTGGATCTCCTTCTCGAATACGGATTAGGTTATATGCTCCCCGGAGATCCAGTTTAGTGAAGATGACTGCGGTTCCCAGTCTCTGAAACAGTTTGGGCACAAGAGGCAGTGGGTAACGTTTTTTGACAGTAATCCTGTTTAATTCTCGATAGTCTATGCAGGGCCGTAGTGAATGGTCCTTCTTTTCAACAAAGAAGATGCCTGCGCCAGTCGGAGAAGTAGATGGGCGAATAAATCCTTTCTTAAGGTTGTCATCAATATAGTCCTTTAGCGTGCCCAACTCAAGCTCGGTTAAAGGGAAAATCCTTCCGAAGGGGACCTCAGCCCCTGGTAACAGTTCAATAGGGCAGTCGTAGGATCTATGGGGAGGAAGGGTCTCTGCACCCTTCTTACTGAACACATCCAGAAAATTGTGGTATGCCACTGGGATTGATTGGCGTAATTCAGGATCTGTGTCAATGCAGAGTAAGGGTGATGGGTTGACTGAGGCCTCTTGCAGGCAATGTTGCTGGCAATAACTTGAAGGAAATTTGATTTCTCCAGTGGCCCAGTTGATGTGGGGATTATGGGCCTGCAGCCAGGGCATACCTAAGATGATGGGGAACAGAGGTGATGAAATGGCATCCAGGCGTAAAAACTCTTGGTGATGGGAAGCAATGATAGCCAGCAAAGAGACAGTCTCCTGTGTGACCGGACCAGATTTAATGACAGAGCCATCAGCAAGATGTACGGCTAGTCTCCGGGTCTTTGTTTGAAGTGGAATGAGGTGTTTGACTGCAAACGTCAAGTCTATAAAACAGCTGCAGGCTCCGGAATCAATTATGACAGATACCTGGATACTCTTTCCTGGGAGCTGTAACATGATGGGGAGAGCAAAGTGAGAGGCTTGGTTAGGTAAGACAGGAACATGCATTGTAGAGATTGAAAGACACTTGCGCATCTTTGCAGGACAAGACCTCACATAATGCCCGGGTCCCCCACAGTACATACAGAGGTTATTGATCCGCCTGCGCTGTTGTTTCTCCGTGGCGAGAGGGACGAAGCAAACCCAACTGCATGGGCTGGGAGGAATCCGGAGCCGGAGTAACTGGAGCGGAAGGAGTCTGGCTGGAGAAACTGGGAACTTTAGGTAGCATCCAAGTTGGCCGATATTGACCAATGGATCTTTCGGAGCGACGTTCCCTTAGACGTCGGTCAATCTGAATTGACAAAATAATAAGTTCGTCCAGAGATTGGGGTATCCCTACTCATGCCAGTTCATCCTTTAGAGGATCAGATAGTCCCATCCGAAATTGGTAACGAAGGGCCGCATCATTCCAATTGGTATCAGAACTCCAACGCCTGAACTCGGCCACGTAGTCCTCTGCCGCTCTGCGGCCTTGCTGAAGTGCATGTAATGCGGCCTCAGCAGTGGCAGTCTGCTGGGGGTACTCATAAAGTTGTGACATAGCGACAAAGAATGTGGTGATGTTGTTTAACGATTCGGCCTTTTGTTCCAGAAGGCGATGTGCCCAGACTTGGGGTTCACCGGTCAACAGGGAGATAACGAAACCCACTTTAGTTGCTTCCAGAGAAAAGGTGCGGGGTTGTAGGGCAAAATAGAGTTCACAAGCATTACGAAAGGCTCTGTATTTGCTATGTTTACCCGCAAATCTTTCTGGCGTGGGTACCCTTGGTTCTGGTGGTAACATCACTACTGAAGGTGCGGATGAGATATCAGCTGAGATAGCGCTTTGAGGGTTGGCGGGAGATGACAGAATTTGAACTCGTTCTTCCAGCCGAGTATATCCCTCTTGTAGATCTTTAACAGCTTGTGTCAAACCCGCCAGGTGTCGGCACAGTTCTTCCATGGGGGAGGTTCCTCACTCGGGCTCACACATGGCTGTTTGATACTGTCAAGTTCTTACGTACCTGACTGATGAGCCCGATAGTGCAGAGGAAGGCCTCCCTTACGTATCTGACTCACGACCCCTGGTAGAGCAGACATGTGGCACGGGAGTGCAGAATGGTATGAGTGCCTGGCAGGATCAACAGCAGATGGGTCAGATGGCGGGCACAGCAGACAGGACCAGCAGGCTGGATGGATCAGCAGACAGGTGAGCAGACTGGATGGATCAGCAGACAGATGAGCAAACTGGATGGATCAGCAGACAGGTGAGCAGACTGGATGGATCAGCAGGCAGGTGAGCAGACTGGATGGATCAGCAGGCAGGTGAGCAGACTGGATGGATCAGCAGGCAGGTGAGCAGACTGGATGGATCAGCAGGCAGGTGAGCAGACTGGATGGATCAGCAGGCAGGTGAGCAGACTGGATGGATCAGCAGGCAGGTGAGCAGACTGGATGGATCAGCAGGCAGGTGAGCAGACTGGATGGATCAGCAGGCAGGTGAGCAGACTGGATGGATCAGCAGGCAGGTGAGCAGACTGGATGGATCAGCAGGCAGGTGAGCAGACTGGATGGATCAGCAGGCAGGTGAGCAGACTGGATGGATCAGCAGGCAGGTGAGCAGACTGGATGGATCAGCAGGCAGGTGAGCAGACTGGATGGATCAGCAGGCAGGTGAGCAGACTGGATGGATCAGCAGGCAGGTGAGCAGACTGGATGGATCAGCAGGCAGGTGAGCAGACTGGATGGATCAGCAGGCAGGTGAGCAGACTGGATGGATCAGCAGGCAGGTGAGCAGACTGGATGGATCAGCAGACAGGTGAGCAGACTGGATGGATCAGCAGACAGGTGAGCAGACTGGATGGATCAGCAGACAGGTGAGCAGACTGGATGGATCAGCAGACAGGTGAGCAGACTGGATGGGTCAGCAGACAGGTGAGCATACTGGATGGATCAGCAGACAGGTAAGCAGACTGGGACTGAAGCTGGATGGCTGCAATGGGTAAGTATAGCAGACTGGAGGAGAGTCTTGGAACGTCAGGCAGGCTGGGTCGATCATCAGGCTGGCAACAAAGGTACAAGAGGAGCAGGCAGAAGGAATCGTCAAACAAGCCAAGGGTCAGGTGCAGGCGGATAACAGGAACAGTCTCAAAACAAGCCGGGTCAAACAGGAGCAGATATCCGATCTTCAGGAAACACATACACAGAGCTGCAGATCAAACAGCAAGGACACAGAGTTGCTGAGGTGTTTAAATAAGGCAGCCTGTTGCCAATCACTAAAATCAGCCTGGACTAAGTTAACCCTTAGGTGGCAGATCCATGACACCTTCTCCTGATAGGCATCCAATAGCAGCGCCTGTCCTTTCAGCCAATCAGGTGACGGGTAACAGATTCGTGCTTCCTGATTGGCGGTTCAGTGTTAGAAAAGCGAATATTCACACCACGCCAGCAGGAGCCTGAAATGGTGGTGTCCAATAATGGCTCAAACCTTCTGTCCGCCCTTAGACAGGGAAAGTTGACACATGTGCTATGCCTGGCACATTTTCTCAATTTGGTGGTGCAGCATTTCCTACGTACGTACCCAGGGTTGCAAGATGTACTAAAACAGGCCAGAAGAGTCTGTAGCCATTTCAAGCGGTCATACACAGCCAGTGCTCGGTTGGCTGAAATTCAGCGGGAATTCCACATGCCCACCAGGTGGAACTCAACTTTGGGAATGCTGCAGCGGCTATACATGCAGCAAAGGGCCGTCAACAAGTATCTGTGCCAGTACGGCACGACGACAGGCTCAGGCCGCCTCTGCTTTTTTTCCCCCATGCCAGTGGCTGATCATTAAGGATGCATACACTGTATTGTCACCATTTAAGAAGGCTACAAGGATGGTGAGCAGTGACAGTGTATGCATCAGTGACACAATCCCTGTTGTGTTCCTGCTGGAGCAGAGTGCGTGGCATTATGGACAGGGCACTGGAGGCAGAACAGCAGGAGGAAGAGGAGGACTTCCTTTCCTCTCAAGGCCCACTTTATCCAGACACCATTATTCCTATGTCACAGAACACACAGGAGGAGAGTGGGGAGGAGGATGAGGAGGAGGATTCTGGCACTTTCATAGGCTTCAAAGAAGAAGAAGACATGTATCAATCTGTAAGCGATGGCTTTCCAACCCCAGGACCCTTGTCGTGGCTGGGAGGAGGAAGTTCCGTGGTACGTGGCTGGGAGGAGGGAGTTCCAGATGCTGTCACCCTGAGTGACCCCGAGGAGTCTGCTTCTCAAGCCTCTGCAAATTTGAGGCACATGAACAACCTCATGCTTCAAAGCCTGTGAAAGGACCCAAGAATAAGTGGTATAAAGTAGAAGGATGATTACTGGTTGGCAACCCTCCTTGACCACCGGGGAAGGTCTCAGAGCTCATCCCGTCCCCACAGAGAGTGCAGAAGATAAAATTTCTTGAGGGCACGCTAAAGAGGATTTTATTGAATGTTTTTCCTGACTCCAGTAGGTTACATTGTTGTGGAAAATGTTGTTTTGCGTCTTCTGTTGGTCAAGAGAGGAGCTTTGGAGAAGGCGTCCGCCTAAGTGAGGTATTTCGAAATTTTTTTAGTCCTTGCCGCCCAGGACTGTCAGCTTCCACATCCCATCGGCAGCGTCTGCATCACATGGTGGACGATTACCTTGGGGCCAAAACAGAGATGGAGAGCTTTCCAGCTGACGATCCACTGACTTACTGGGTCATGAGAATAGACCAAAGGCCCAGTATGTTATTGAGTTGTTGGGCTGCTGTAGTGTGCTTTCAGAACAGGCATTCAGTGCTGCAGATGGTTTCATTACTGATCATAGAACGCGTCTGTCCACAGACTCCGTGGACCGTTTAACTTTTATAAAAATGAATCAGTCTTGGATTACCAGCTATGAAGCCCCTGATGCCGATATCACTGATTAAGTCTTTTTGGGATGTGGAATCTCTGCAGGACTTTGAGGCTGCCTAGCTTTGAGGGTGTTCAATCATTTCATCTGGAAGAATGTTTTTGGTATAGGTTTCATGGGAACAATTAACACCCAAAGACCAATTTTTCAGCGCCTGTTTGACAGGTGCATATAATTGCAATTTTTTTTCAGCAAGGCCAATTCTTGCTTTCATCAAGAGTACCTCTATAGGGTTACTGTGGGAAGGCGCCACCGACACCCAAAGACCAATTTTTACGCACCCGTTACTTCCCAGTGTACTACATTGTGGCCTCACCATACACACTGGCTCCCCAGCTGTTGCTGAGTAAAATCAAGACAGCTTGCAGGGAAAATGTATTTTTTTTTGGCTTTATAAATGCAATTATTGCTGCAGTAGATTCTAGACATGGTACAGATCTGACACTTTAGAGGTAGACTAAGGGGACCCCCCAGGCACTATATTGGAGGGAATTTTTCACTTCTATGCTTTCACTTTAAAAATAAAAAAATCACTGCTCATTTAAAAATGATATTTTTCAGAAACTTTTTTTTTTACTGATACATGTCCCACAGGGCAGGACCCGGACCCCTATAAGCATTGTATGCCTAATTACTTGCATATAAGCCTTCAAAATGGACACTCTTGATTTTTGACGTTCGGGTCCTATTGACTTTATTGGGGTTCGTTATTCGGGTCCGAACTTTCGCGGTGTTCGAAAGTTCTGGTGCGAACCGAACAGGGGTCCATTTGGCCCATCTCTATTAGTCAACTCAAAAGGCTTTATTCAGCGAAAACAGAAAAATTGACATGCTTTGTCTTCATAGGCAGTTCAAAACAGCAAAACAACTCTTCTTAGCCATATAAGTACATTTTAAACAATGCTCAGCATCCCAGCCACAGTATATAACATAGTACAGTCCCAATTGAGGCAAGCTCACCCAGCAGGTTCAAGTCAGAGGCAACAGCGGTCCTTCCAGCTTCAAGCTCCTCTCAGCATTGATAGTTAAACAGCCATTCCCCTCAGCCTCTCTAACCAGGTGCCTAATAAGCAGGCCTGAAAGGGAAGTACTTTCCCTGTTTCATTAACCCTTCCCAGGCTGACTTTCCACATATTCTCCCCCCCCCCCATTGTTCCAGGCCCGGGGATGGACAATGTATACCACAATGGCCAAAGGCCTGGGAAAGGGCATCCTTTTTCCAATGCTCGCTCCCAGGTCTATGCCCCCTTTCTACTCTGCATTCATAGCATCTAGACCGGATTGCTGCTGTAAACCTATCATAGTTATTTCTATCTGTTACCATTAGGCGGTATACGTCTTGGTACTCCTCTGTGTGGAGCGGTTGCACTAATTCAGCCCAGCGGTTTCGGTAGCATCATCAGTAAAAAGTCACCATCAGAGGGAGAACGCTTCTCCTCCAATCCTGCAAACATGTCCAGGGGATTTAGGTCAGCTCCTGCAGGTTGACACATTTCTTTACCATTTACCTCCTGTAACACAGTATTAAACACTTCACATGGGGGTTTCTCCTTTTTAGTGGAGGCCCCTGAGCCTTTGAACTTTTGTTCATACAAGTCCCAAAATAGGGGGCAGTCTCACCCAATTAGCAAATCATGAGGTAATGCCGGGATCACCCCAACTCTCGGTGTAGCAGTTCCTGCTGTTGTGGACAGGGTTACACAGGCCATTGGATAGTCCTTGACAACCCCATGTACAGAGACCACTCCAATCTTTTTCCTGGGTATCAACTTTCCCTGCAACCTGTCCGATCGGAGCAGGGTAACCCCATTCCCCGAGTCAAGAAGTGCTATAACTTCTTGTCCATTAACCCGCAGCACACTCTCGAGCGGGCTTAGATTGTTCAAGGGACCAGCAGCAAAAGAAAACATAGAGCCATATGGAGCCATGTCACATTCCATTGGCTCATCCCGCCTTGGACACTGGGCCGTCATACGACCCAGTTGTTGGCAGGACCAACAGCGAACTTCACGGGGGTTCCCGTTCTCCCGGCCGACTCTCAGAAGGATTTGGAGTTGGGGTGCTCCTGGCAGCAGTGCCAGGTACCCGAGCAGACACCATGCGTTCAACAGGTGCCATCTTGGCACTGGAATGCACCTCCTTGGAGCGGGCCAGCTATATGGTAATAGACGGACTCTCCTCAACACTTTACACACAACTGTAGCGTTCAGCAGCAGCAGCCATCTCATCATCTCATCCAGGGACTGTGGATCAAACTGAGCTACCCATCGATGGAGCTCCCTAGGAAGCCCCTACAGAAAACGGTCCAGTACAACTATTTCCACGATCTGAGTGGGTGTCTTTTCCTCAGGTTTTAGCCAGTCCAAGAACATAGATCCTAGTCCTAATACAAGTGCATTAGGTGGTACAGCTGCGCACGGGCAGGCTTAGCCTTGTAAAAGCGCCAGCCACAGACTCAGCACTTAAAGCAACAGTCACTCCCAGCCTTGCTAGGATTTCTGCTTTCAGCAGCTTATAGCCCCCTGATAATTGAGCGGCCAAGTCACAGTATGCCTGTTGGGGATCTGTGGTCAGGAAAGAAGTCATCACACCTGCCCAGTCTTTGTTAGGCAGACCTTCCTTTGCTGCAATCCGCTCAAACATCGCAAGGTATAATTGAACATTTTCTGTTGCTTTTGCACTCTTGGTCACTCTTGGCAGCGGGGTCACCTTTTATTTCAGCCTGCTGGGTCATTGCCTTTTGTAATCCCACTATCTGTTCACTCAGTAAGCAGTTTGTTTCATGTTGTACAGCGACTGTCTGCACCAGGATCTGCTCCTGATGGTCCTGTGCTTGTACCAGGGCCTGCTCATGATGGCAGGCCTGTGCATTAGCCAGTACCAGCTGCTTAACCACATCCTCCATGGCTTGTTCAGAAGACCTTATAGTCTGTACAGCTTTAACCCAGGACATTGGATTGGCTTGCACCCCTCAAACTGCCCGCATCCTCCACCACTTGTAAGGATCCGAGGGGTTATCAGGCAGCTATAAGACAGTTTAGTCAACTTAAAAGGCTTTATTCATCGAAAACAACAGAAAAAATTGACATGCTTTGTTTTCATAGGCAGTTCAAAACAGCAAAAAAACGCTTCTTAGCCATATAAGACAGTCCATTTTAAACAATGCTCAGCATCCCAGCCACAGCATATAACATAGTACAGTCCCAATTCAGGCAAGCTCATCCAGCAGGTCAAGTCAGAGGCAACAGGGGTCCTTCCAGCTTCAAGCTCCTCCCAGCATTGATAGCTAAACAGCCATTCCCCTCAGTCTCTCTGACCAGACGCCTAATAAGCAGGCCTGAAAGGGAAGTCCTTGCCCTATTTCATTAACTCTTCCCAGGCTGACTTTCCACAACATGTAGCAGAATACAATTTTGAAAAAAATATATGAGATTTTTTTTTAATTTTAATTTTTATTAGATATGTTTTATAACAGAAAGTAAAATATATATATATATATTTTTCAAAACATTCGGTCTTTTTTCATTTATATTTCCAAAAATAAAAAAACCCAGTGGTGATTAAATACCACCAAGATAGCTTTATTTATATGAAAAAATGATACAAATTTTGTTTGGGTACAGTGTTGCATGACCACGCAATTACTGGTTAAAGTAGCGCAGTGCTAAATAGCAAAAAATGACCTGGTCACGAACGGGGTAAAATCTTCCGGAGGTCAAGTGGTTAACATATCATTTTTTATTTTAATTTTATTAAATACATGTTTATTTAAGATGTTGCATAGCAAAAAATGCCTGGCCACTAATTTATGGCTGGCACCTGCTGATTGGCTGAGCGAATAACAGAAGGGAGCCCTGTGTTGGTAAAAAACACAGAGCTCTCTACAGACAGCAGCAATGTGCCGATTTTTTCCTCCCTGCAAAGCAGGGAGTAGAAATCAGCACATTGCTTAGTAAAAGCAGCACATACTACACACACTAAACATTGTTAGGCACACATTTAACCTCTTGATTGACCTAGATGTTAATCCCTACCCAGCCAGTGCCATTCGTACAGTAACAGTGTATAGTATTATCACTGATCACTGTATTAGTGTCTCTGGTGATGTCAGTGGCAGTTAGTTCCCACCCAGTGTCAGTAAGTGTCAGATTGAACACTGCACTCCATCATAGTCCCACTATAAGTCTATGATCACCGCCGTTAGTAGTATAAAAAAAATTCCAGTAGTATGAGTAGCACTAACTCTCGGTGGAGCTGCTGATTTAAGCGGGTCTGTTACCTTCACTCTGCTTCCCTCTGTTTCACCGGCACCGGGTCTAGGGTCCGTTGAGTTTACTTCTGGACGACACACGCACCAACACTGGAGTACGTTTTCAGTGCTTTATTAAACAAACGACTTAGGAAGTAGGAGGATAGCGGTAGAAAGGAAACTCGCAGAAGAGACTCAAATATTCTCTGATACAGTTCTCTTGACAAAATGTCCTGGTAGAATTCAAACACTATTTGAAATGTGCTCCCCTCGTGGGACACACTCCTTGCTCGTCTGGATAGGCCTCTCTCACCGGTCTAGCAGGCAGTACGCAGCACGAATCAAAGTCTCTGCCACAGACTTGTTTGGGAATAAAATCCCTACGATCCTCTGCCACAGGATGTATAGATTTGCTGTAATGAAAGTCAGTCACAGTGCTTGAACCTTTAAGCCGAGCCGGCAACACTATGCTGTATAGTTACTTTTGGATACGTCCTCCAACTGAGTCACCAGGCCCCTCTATAGACCAGCACGCTGCATGATCTCTCCAAGACGGGTCCTCCCCTTGGATCTCCTCTGTTGTCCAGCTTCGTCACACAGGACCGACAGCTCAGGACCATTCCTCGGCCGCGGTGGCAGGCTCCAGACAAGCCTCTGGACCCCCTCCCTGCACTGCAGTATCGTGGGCCTCCCGGACGGAGGACCACGAGGTAGCTCCTTAACGCATACCTGTCGGCCAGGAGGGCCAGCAGGTGGCTGTAAAACGAACCCCAAAATATGGCGTCTGTCCCATAAATACCCTCGCCCAGAATGCAACTCGGAGGACCACCTCCACCGAGTGTGCCTCCGGGACAGAGGAGCATCCATACACTTCGACACGTTGCCTTTCCAACCCTGACCAGTGGTAACAGAGACACCCACCGGTCAGCACGGAAACACCCACAACGTCAGCCAAGCTGAAACAGAGGCAAACTTTTAACCTTCCTAACACACAATTTACTAAATTTACCTAACATGCTGTAGATTGCAAATCTACCAGTGCTACATTTATATACCATAGTTTGAAGACGCTATAAGATTCACGCAAATCAATCGATATACACTTATTGTGATTTTTTTTTTTTTTACCAAAGACATGTAGCAGATTAAATTTTGGTCTAAATTTATGAAGAAATTTGATTTTTGTATTGGATATGTTTTATAGCTGAAAGTAAAAAATTTTGTTTATTTATTTTTTTACATTTTGGGTCTTTTTCAGTTTATATTGCAAAAAAACTCCAAAAAAACAGTGGTGATCAAATACCACTAAAATAAAGCTCTATTTGTATGAAAAAAATGATGTAAATTTTGTTTGGGCACAGTGTTGTATGACCGTGCAATTACCAGTTAAAGTAGTGCAGTGCTACATAGCAAAAAATGGCCAGGCCAGGAAGGGGGTAAAATCTTCCAGAGCTCAAGTGGTTAATCGTCTCATGTCTAAATTGGCCCTAGTATATAAATGTGAGTCAGGGGCCTTAGATTGTACTTGAGGGCAGGGACGGATGTGCTTGTACAATAGGTAAAGTGCTACAAAAATGGTCAGCACTATATGGCCTCATGCACACAGGGCGTTTTTCTCTGAATGCCAGAGCTCCTGGCAGGAGAAAGGCTGCTTAAAAGTGCCCCTAAGTCTAGGTTCACATCTATGCGGCTGCGCTTAATGTGTTTTTCAGTGCATTTTTAAACCCTTGGTTTTTAATGCATTTTTGCATGCAGTTTTCATGCATTTTGCGGGTTTTTTTCTCTTTAAACACACTGTAAACACAGTTTACACACTGCTCGCTCTTCCCCTTCCTTGCCTGACCTGCCGGGCTGCATGCTCGGATAAGGTTTTGGCATGGGCTTTGGCCATTTTTTTGGGGGCCTCCGAATCCATAATAGACCCAAAGGGCCTGGTATGGACTGGGGGGGGCACGCCGTTTTTTTCAAAAAAATTTTTTGCCTGATATTTTTCATTTTTACATTTAGCTGTCAGCAGGGGAACCCGCTGATAGCTGATGACACATCGGTTGTTAAGGACACGGCGGCCGGCTTCCCGGCCCCCTGCTTAGCAACCAGCTATATGCAGTGTTAAAATAAGAACCGCAAAACACATAAAAAAAAAAAAAATAAAAAAAAAAAATCGCATGACACAACACTTGCATTTCTGGTGCAAGTCCACAAATCGGCAAGTCCCTGACCCTTTCCCGCAAAACGCATAGACCTGAACTTATACCATAGGAAACCATGTTAAATGGACTGTAGTGCGTTTCTGCAAACTGCAAAACGCACTAAAAACCGCATAGGTGTGAACCTAGGGTAAAGCCACCTATTGCTCAAGCATTTGAGCATTAATGGATTCCATTGGCCAGAGTAATAATTTATTCTAGTCATTGGAATGCATCAACGATCAATTGCGCTAAGTGTTTAGATGCATCAAGTCTTATTTTCTGTTTAAAAACTCTTCTCCTGAACATGCTTTTGATGAGTTTTTTTTTTCAGCCTGTAAATGCTCTTCTTCTTATACAGCTGTAAATGCCTGTGTGTGCATGGATACGTAGGATTACATAGAGATGCTTTTAGGGTCCTTTCATTTGGGCGATCCAATCAGGTCCACCTGTCAGTTTTTAAGGAGGCCTCATTAGATGGTCCATGCATTCCAATTGACTGGCGAGTCTAAACGGACTTGTGTCCGTTTACACCTGTCGACCACGTCCTCTCCCGTTTGGGCAGACCAGATCAGAAGCAGGACAGCGGAGCCCAATTACTCCCGGGTGCCCATAGAGCAGAGGGGGCTGTCTCTGTGTCCACTCTACCTAAACTGAGGGGACACAGATCTATCATCCACTCCGCTCTGATCAGCAGGGAATCTGTGAGCGCCATTGGGCCGCTAGCGGGGTGCTTTTAACCCCCACTAGCGGCCGAAGAAGGGTTAAAAGCGCATGTGTTGCGGCGCTGCCGAATCGCTTTGCAGGCGCCATTCATTTCAATGGGCAGGGCATTTTGCGAGCTGTGTCCCAAAACGGCCCAAAGATGCTGCTTGCAGGACTTTTCAGAACATCCCGCAAGTGCACTGCCCCAGTGTGAAAGCACTCGGGCTTTCACACTAGGGAGGCATAGGAGGCGTTTTTCAGGCGCTATTTTTAGCACTAAAACGCCTGAAAAGCACCTCAGTGTGAAAGGGGTCTTACAGGCTGGAAAAAAAAAAGTGAAATACCTGTATGTGCCAGCCAACGCAAAGGAACGTGCTCTGCGTTCCTGTGTGATTTGATTTTCAGCCCATTCATTTGCACAGGATTGCATCAAAAGTAGTGCATGCTGTAATTTTAAAAATGCACTGCAACTGGATTGCCTGGTACTGTGCGATTCAGTGCAGGCAAACGCACTGCTTTTGCGATCTGCATTTGGGGTGTAGTTAGGAATACACCACTGACACACTGCACACCCAGTGCTTTTTGAACGTGGTGCAGGGAACGCACATGAAACACGAGTTTCCAGCACCGCGTTCTGGTGTTAACTGGCACTAAACGCAGTGCTTTTTTAGCCCAGTGTGCATGAGCCTTGTAAGTATCTCAAATAAAAAACATAACTGACTGACTGACATGCAGGTATACAGCACAATGCGGGGTTATTTACTAAAGCAGGAGAGTGCAAAATCTGATGCAACTCTGCTTAGAAACCAAATCAGCTTTCAGGTCTTGCCAAAGCTTAATTAACCACTTGCTTACTGGGCACTTAAACTCCCCTCCTGCCCAGATCAATTTTCAGCTTTCAGCGCTGTCACAATTTGAATGACAATTGCGAAGTCATACAACACTGTACCCAAATTAAATTTTTATCATTTTTTTCACACAAATAGAGCTTTCTTTTGGGGGTAGTTAATCACCTCTTGGGTTTTTATTTTTTGCTAAACAAACATAAAAAGATAGAAATTTTTGAAAAAAAAAAAAAAAACTGTTTCAAAGTTTGTTATAAAATTTTGCAAACAGGTAATTTTTCTCCTTCATTGATATTCGCCGATGAGGCTGCACTGATAGGCTACAATGGTGGGCCCCGATGGGCTGCACAGATAAGGCGACACTGATAGGCACTGATAAAAAACGGCACTGATGGACCCTGATAGGTGGCACTGATGGGTGGCACTGATAGATATCACTGATGTACACTCGTAGGTGGCACTGATGGGCACTGGTAGGTGGCATTGATAGGCAGCACTGGTGATGAGGCACTGATTGGTGACATTTATAGGTGGCACTGATAGGTGACACTGTGGGCACTGGTAGGTGGCACTGTTGTGCACTGGTAGGTGGCATTGATAGGCAGTACTGGTGATGAGGCACTAATTGGTGACATTTATAGGCAGCACTGTAGGCACTGATGGGTGGCACTGTTAGGTGGCACAGATGACTCTGCAGAGCCTCTGCACGATCGGGACTGATGTCCCTTTCACAGCCACCGGTATCTTGCCGAGAAAGCTCCCACAGCGGATAAGGACCCCCCTGTACTGCGCATGCGCTGCGCAATACGAACAACTATGGAGCCGCCGAAAGTCACCGAAGTTGAACAGCTGATTGTCAGCTCTATACGGCGCCTGCGCACTGAGTCCAGGTTCAAGCCCCACCATCCAAGTGGACATAGAGTTAGAATAAAACTATGCCGAGCGAAGCGAGGCCGTTCCCGAAGCGTGGTGAGCGAAGTGAGCCCGCGAGGGGCCCTGTTACAGGCGCCATGTACAGCTGACTCGCAGGTGTTCAGCTTCGGCCATTTTCAGCAGCTCATACTGCGCAAGCGCTGCGCCTGGGCAGTACAGAGGAGTCCTTATCCGCGGGGGAACTTTCTCGGCAGAACACTGGCTCTGTTTACATCACATGATCAGCTGTCATTGACAGACAGCTGATCACGTTGTAAGGGGTCGGGATTGATCGATCTCATAGACGCCCTCCCGGCAAAGTAGGTCCGCGCTGTAGCCATCATTCGGCTATAGCGCAGACAGGAAGAGGTTAAACAAGCTGAAGCTGATTGGCTACCATGCACAGCTGCAGCAGTTTTAGTAAATCTCCCTCAATGCGTTGTGTACATACAGCACAGCCTAACATGCCTGCCTCTTTTTTTGCATGGTAAGTTTGTACTGAAAGGACAGACACCGAAATTCTATTTCTCCGTCTCCTCATATATGAGATAGCAGCTGTCACTGTCATTGCACACAGTCACATGAGCTCCACAGACTGCAGCCTCCTGGAGTGGGCGGGGCTATGTGTGTATACGAGCTCATTGGTTGGTGCCTCGCTCTGTCTCTCTCAATTCGCTCGATAGAATGTGTTTCAGCAAGAAAATGAATAAAGTTACAAAGATTTGAGTATAAAGCATGCCGGGTAGTGTAGTTCGGTTTAGGTCATGTGATTGACTTCTTCCTGGTCATGGCTGAAATGCAGGGATTCCTTGGATCTGCAGAGCAGGTTAGCTAATATTCTCCTATACATAATGCTTTTTGTGCCTGTGTGCAGAGGAATAATACAGGCTCGGGTGTGTCCTCTAGTATAGAACTATGGCTGGATTTGTAGCAGGAAGCAGATGCCTGCAGACAGCTGATCATATGTAGGATGTTACAGGAGGAGCTTGTGTGTTTTTGTGTTCCCATACAAATGCATATCTCCACGTGTCCCTCATTTGGAACCCCCCCCCTCCTCCCCTCTTTCTCCTTTTGGTTTGGTGTATAGACCTCTGTAAAAGGTCCTGTTTAAGGCCCCTTTCCCACTGGTTTGCTTCAAAACTGCCAGTAAAACGCTGAGCGCATTTGTAGAGCTTTTATGGTGCTTTTGAGGTGCAGTTTTTAACCTCTTCAGCCCCAGAAGGTTTACCCCCCCATAACCAGGCCATTTCTTGCAATACAGCACTGCGATACTTTAACAATTGCGCAGTCGTGTGACACTGTACCCAAATGAAGTTGATATCCCCCCCCCCCAAATAGAGCTTTCTTTTGGTGATATTTAATCACCTGCATTTTTTTTATTTTGCGCTATTAAAAAGAAAAAAAACGACAATTGTGAAGGAAAAACATTTTTTTTTTTTTTTGCTTTCTGCTATAAAACACACCCAGTAAAAAATCGAATTCATGAATTTAGGCCAATATGTATTCTGCTACATATTTTTGGTTAAGATATAAAAAATCCCAATAAGCGTAAATTGATTGGTTTGCGCAAAAGTTAAAGTATCTACAAACTAGACGCTATAAACTATGAGATAGCTTTATGAAATTTTTCTTTATCCTTCCCTTTGTTTTTTTTTGGAACTGCGACATTGCAGTGGACAAATTGGACACCTAACTGACACTTTTGGGGACCAGTGACACCAATATAGTGATCAGTGCTTAAAAAAAAAAAAAAAAAAAAGTCGCTGTACTAATGACACTGGCAGGAAAGGGGTTGACATCAGGGGCGACCAAAGGGTTAAATATGTTCCCTGGGAGTGCTTACTAACTATGTGGGGGGTGCTTTGACTGGGAAAAGACAGAGATCCTTGTTCCTGCTTAGCAGAAACACAAGATCTCCATCTTCCCCTCTCACAGAACGGCGGTCTGCCTTGTTTACATAGGCAGACCGCCGTTCTGCCTCTCCTCAGAACGATCAGCGGGTGTTCAATCTAAATGGGTCGCCGGCACAGGTACGTGATTACGCACAGGAGGGCCGCCTTGCCGCAGTATATCTGTGTGGGGTGGTCCAGAAGGGGTTAAAGGAGACGTGACTCAAATATAAGGTGCTTTCCATTCATTTCAATGGAGATGGGCATCCTTGGGGGCGCTTGCGCCAAGGATGCTGCATGCAGGATTTTTTTCACTGCCCCAGTGTGGAAGCATTCATTGATTATTTTTCTTTAGTTTTTCAGGCGCCTTTTTTTTTTTTTTTTAAAGCAAAAGTGCTTGGAAAAACTCCTCAGGGTGAAAGGGCTCTAAAGGGGTTTTAGACCTTGTTTATAATTCAAATAATAAACATGTTATACTCCTGTGCCCCAATCCTCCGCCTCAGGCCCATCCCCCAGCCGCTGTGGGGTATTTTTGAGGAGCTTTTAAGGCATTTTAGAGGCGCAATTTGAGGTGCTTCCCATTCATTTCAATAGAGGGGGGGCACTTTTCTTTAGCTCTCCAAAGGTGCTGCATGCAGGAATCTTTTTTTTTTTCCACTGCACCGTCCCAGCGTGAAAGCGTTTTATTAATTATAATGGGAAGTATTTTTCTTGAGCTTTTCAGGTGCTTAAAAGGGCTCTAAAGGGGTTTTAAACCTTATTTTCAGTTCAAATAATAAACGTGCTCTACTTACTGCTCTGTGTCCCGATCCTCCTTTAGGCCCCAGTGCTCCTTCTCTTCTCCATGTGCCACCATAGGAATCCGATGTGCAGGCTCGGTCCCGAGCTGGGTTGTGTGCGTCTATAGCCACACTCAAGGTGGCTTGACCCTGCCCTCTACTTTCTGCTCACAGGATTTGATTGACAGCAGCAGGAGCCAATAGCTACCCCTGCTCCCTCAGTCTCTGTGAGAGAGGGGAGAGAGCCACTGCAGACAGGCACAGCTCTGGTTTGAGTGAGGTAAGTATTAGGGGGGTGAGGAGGGAGCAGTACAAATGTTCTCGGAACATTGTGTGTGTGTGTGTGTGTGTGTTTTATGTATTGTAAGGATGAGCTCCGGTGTGTTCGCACAGCCCACGTGCAGAGCCCGCCAGCTAATCGCAGGCAGTGAGGCTGCAGAGATCGGGAAATGTCTCACTGCCGGTGATTAGCGCAGCACAGTGCCGACTTCCTAGCGGGCTCTGCACGTGGGCTGTGTGAACACGCCGGAGCTCATCCTTAATGTATTGTTGCCGCTTTCCACTGTCGTGTGTTTCCACATAAAATTAATAGATTATAACCAAAAAAGTTCAGTGCAACAAAAAAATGTGATAAGTACCTATAATCAATATAATATGAATCTGTACATCAACAAAACGGCATTAACAGTATAAGGCTGGGTTCACACCATTGCGAATTGGATACGGTTTTCCGATTCGCATAGCAGGAGATTGTGACCGGCTCTCTATTGAGCCAATTCCCAGATCTTCGGAGCGGCTCTGGTGCAAATTGCACAGGAGTCTGACTCCTGTGCATCTTTTGGTCCATTTCAGGTCCGAATTGAGCAAAAAATTGTAGCTGAAATCGGACCTTAACCGGTGAATGAGTTCCAATATAAAGTGCCAAATGGTGTTCACCACTGTTCTCCACCACCTATTTAAGTTACCTCTTGCCTCATCTTGAGACCCCTATCAAGGTAAGGTCAGCAAAAGCTTTCCCAGATCACTGGGCATAACCACTGTAGGAGCGCTCCACTGACCACACTAAGCAGGAGAACACACTTTGTCAGCTCTCTAGCTATGCTGGGAAATTAGGCTCTCCTCCAGACTTGTCCTGACACGCCCCCGCCGCACAGCCATTCACTGGGAAGATCAGTGTGCTGCTGCTCCCCCCCCCCCCCCCCCAGCTCTTATGCAGCTGAGAGCAGAGGGAATGTGATCACAGGTATATACAGTACCTCAAAAAAAGTGAGTACACCCCTCACATTTTTGTAAATATTTTATCCTATCTCTTCATGTGACAACACTGAAGAAATGACACTTTGCTACAATGTAAAGTAGTGAATGTACAGCTTGTATAACAGTGTAAATTTGCTGCCCCCCTCAAAAAAACAACATACAGCCATTAATGTCTAAACCGCTGGCAACAAAGGTGAGTACACCCCTAAGTGAAAACGTCCAAATTGGGCCCAATTAGCCATTTTCACTCCCTGGTGTCATGTGACTCATTAAGGTCTCAGGTGTGAATGGGGAGCAGGTTAAATTTGGTGTTATCGCTCTCTCTGTCATACTGGTCACTGGAAGTTCAACATGGCACCTCATGGCAAAGAACTCTCTCAGGATCTAAAAAAAAAAAACAAAACAAAAAAAAGGCCATCTTTATTGCTCTACATAAAGATGGCCTAGGCTATAAGAAGATTGCCAAGACCCTGAAACTGAGCTGCAGCACGGTGGCCAAGACCATACAGGGGTTTAACAGCACAGGTTCCACTCAGAACAGGCCTCGCCATGGTCGACCAAAGAAGTTGAGTGCACATGCTCAGCGTCATATCCAGAGGTTGTCTTTGGGAAATAGACATATGAGTGCTGCCAGCATTGCTGCAGAGGTTGAAGGGGTGGTGGGGTCAGCCTGTCGGTGCTCAGACCATACGCCGCACACTGCATCAAATTGGTCTGCATGGCTGTCATCCCAATTTGGACATTTTCCCTTAGGGGTGTACTCACTTTTGTTGCCAGCGACAGACCTTTATGGCTGTGTAAGTTATTTTGAGAGGACAGCAAATTTACACTGTTATACAAGCTGTACACTCACTACTTTACATTGTAGCAAAGTGTGATTTCTTCAGTGTTGTCACATGAAAAGATATAATAAAATATTTACAAAAAAATGAGGTGTACTTTTGTGGGATACTGTATAATGTATTTTTTTTAAAATATCTTTACACATGTTTTGCCTTTCTTTTTCTATTTTAACCACTTCCGGACCGCCCACTGTATATATACGTCATTTTTTTGAAGATGGATATCTCGGTAACGGCAGCAGCTGCTGCCACAACCGAGATATCCATCTTTTCAGCGGGCGGTTCCGTACACGATAATGGTGGTCTCCGCGGCGGGTTCGCCGCGAGATCACCGTTATCGGCGGCGGGAGAGGTGCCCCCCCCCCTCCCGCCGCTCTCCCGCACCCTCCGCCGCTTACCGGAGCCGTCGGTAACGGCGGAGGTGATCGGGTCCTTTCCCTGCTGAGGTATGGAGACAAGTGAGGCCAAGATGGCGCTCACCCGTCTCCATACCATGTGACGGCCGGAGCGACGTCATTACGACGGCTCCGCCCACTCTCTTAAAGGCACAGATTTTTTTTGTGTCATTTTTTTTTAAACGACTTTTTTATTTATTTTTTTTTTTTTTGCATTTTAGTCTAAATATGAGATCTGAGGACTTTTTGACCCCAGATCTCATATTTAAGAGGACCTGTCATGCTTTTTTCTATTACAAGGGATGTTTACATTCCTTGTAATAGGAATAAAAGTGATCCAAAATTTTTTTTTTTTTAAAAACAGTGAAAAAATAAATAAAATAAAATAAAATAAATAATAAAAAAAAAAAAAAATTTTTTTAAAGCGCCCTGTCCCGACGAGCTCGCGCGCAGAAGCGAACGCATACGTGAGTAGCGCCCGCATATGAAAATGGTGGTCAAACCACACATGTGAGGTATCGCCGCGACCGGTAGAGCGAGAGCAATAATTCTAGCCCTAGACCTCCTCTGTAACGCAAAACATGCAATCTGTAGAATTTTTTAAACGTCGCCTATGGAGATTTTTAAGGGTAAAAGTTTGACGCTATTCCACGAGCGGGCGCAATTTTGAAGTGTGACATGATGGGTATCAATTTACTTGGCGTAACATTATATTTCACAATATAAAAAAAAATTGGGCTAACTTTACTGTTGTCTTATTTTTTTTTTCAAAAAAGTGAATTTTTTCCAAAAAAAGTGCGCTTAGAAGACCGCTGCGCAAATACGGTGCAAAAATAAGTATTGCAATGACCGCTATTGTATTCTCTAGGATGTTAGAAAAAAAAACAATATATAATGTTTGGGGGTTCTAAGTAATTTTCTAGCAAAAAAACCTATTTTAAACTTGTAAACACCTAAAATCCAAAACGAGGCTGGTCTTAAAGTGGTTGTTTTACAAGGCGATTGTTTACAAGTGTTTGTAAAGAATCGTTTGTTATTTAAAAAACAAAAAAACATATCGTACTTACCTCCACTGTGCAGCTCGTTTTGCACAGAGTGGCCCTGAACATCCTCTTCTGGGGTCCCCCCGGCGGCTCCTCCCTGCATCAGATAATCTCCTAGGAGAAGCGCTCTCCTGAGAGGGTTACCTTGCGGTGCGCTCCCGAGTCCAGCATTTGTGTCTAGACACGAATGCTGGATTCGGCCCAGCCCCCCCGCATCATTGGATTTGATTGACAGCAGCGGGAGCCAATGGCTGTGCTGCTATTAATCTATCCAATCAAGTGCCAGGACCCCATGGAGAGAGGGACAGCACATCCCCACTGAAGAGATGAAGGGGCTCAGGTAAGTAAAAGAGGGGGGCTGGGGGGCCGGTGACTGTCAGGTGTTTTTTTTTTTTTTTACCTTAATGCATAGGATGCATTAAGGTGAAAAAACACAAGGGTTTACAACCCCTTTAAGCATCTCACACTGCTGTCTCCCTCCTCCATTGGGCAGCCTGATAGCAGTGGGAGCCATTGCTGTGACGCAGGGGGTAGGGCCGAGTCCCACTGTCTGTGTCAATGGACGCAGCAGCAGGACGAGGGAGCACGCACGTGTGCGCCCATAAAAAGCAGCTTTCCATGGGGGCACTCGCATGGAGAGCCAGGGGAGTCCTAAAAGAAGAGGATTGGGGCTGTTCTGTGCAAAACCATTGCACAGAGCAGGTACGTTTAACATGTTTGTTATTTAAAAAAAAAATCTAGAATTTCCTTTTTAGAGTTACTTTAACCACTTGCCTGTATCTGGCGGAAGGTCGGCTCTATTGCGCAGATCGTCGTACCGGTATGGCGGTTCCTTTAAGAGCTATAGCAGGTGGCCGGCAGACATCGCGGCCACCTGCAATAGCCCCTCAGAGTGGCAGAATGGAGATCTTTCAATGTAAACCAGGCATGTCCAAAGTCCGGCCCGCGGGCCAATCGCGGCCCACGGTCCGGTTTTGAATGGCCCTCCTGGTTATCCAAACCAGCCTTTCTCAGCCAGTGTGCCACGGGATCACGGATGTCATATGAGCCCGATCCCCTGCCGAACTGTACATCGGCACTGTGAAGATCCGTCGCCATCAAAAGTGAAAGTAAAGTGCAGTGTGCTGTGCTCTCTGCTTCCCCCTACAGTGCAGTACCCAGCTGAATGAGGAAGCTGGAAAGGTACAGTACTGTGCTAGAAGCTAGATTCGTTTTAAAAGGGCTTTATTCATATGTGTGTCTGTGTGTATGTTACTTTTAATCTGCCCCCCCCCCCCCACCCCAAATTCCTGTACCATCAGAACTGCTTTTTGTAGGGCTTGTTTGTGACAGCAGCCAGGACTGCTGCTCCTCTGAAAAGCAATCCATGCACAGATCGCTTTTCAGAGGCATTTGACAGGCGGCAAAGAGGCATTATGTTGCCTCCTCACCACCTGTTTTTAAGCCTGTAAATGCAGCATCACTACCGCAACCATGCAATGCACACAGTTGCGGGATAGTTGTAGTGCTGCCCCATTCAGCCTGGATATACCTCCAGCTGCAGCCACAGCATGTGTACACCCACAGCTGCTCCCTCTGTAGCTAAAGGGGGAGAAGTTGGGGGTGGTAAAAAACAGCTTAACCATGTGGTTTTACTGCCCCTCTAACCTGACATGTGAACAAGCCCTTGGTTCACAAGCACCAAAAGCACCCCACGTTTCCCAATGTGTGAGGTACCATTAAGAATTAACGGTACCCTTAAAGAGCAGAGCATTCGTCTGTGTCAGGAACGAGCGCGACAAAGGCAAGAGAATTCTTGTTGGGCAGTGTATTAGTGCTCAAACGAACACTTAGGCATCTTTCCCATGAACGATCCGTTCAGGTCTGCCTGTCAGTTTTTTAGGCGGACCTGAACGGACCCTCCATAGACCTCTATGGAGCGTCGGATGTCAGCGGTGACATGTCCGCTGACATCCGACCCGCTCCGATCCGAAAAAGTGTAACTTAGGAAAAACCTACTTTCCCCCCTCACCTTCCAGGACAGCTACTTGAGCTGATCGGCTCCGCCCTCTACAGGAAACACAAATCAGATAGAATTTAAAAGGCCCCTCCCTTTCCCCTGACCCTCAGTTGTTTTGTGTTTCCAGCCCCCCCAGGAGCACCGACACGTTTTTTGTTTTCTTATGGTCTGGTAACTGGTTGGTGGACCCCACCTTCTCTGGTTTCATCCAGGACTAGTTGTGGCCAAGTCCTGGATGATGGTCTGTACCAGAAGGGTTTCCTATTTCTAAGGGTTACTTGCCTTTGTAAATGGTGGCAACTCCCTTCCTTTCCCCAGCGCTGCTGTGTGGCACTGTGTCCTCCTAAATGCTTCATTCCGGTGTACAAGATGGCGTCAGGAGGACTTCTGGTGATGCAGCAAGATGGCGCTGGAACCGGAAGTCACATGACGCACTTTCGGACGCCGAGTTTTTATAAGGAGCATGGTGTGGAGACACTGAGGACATGCTGCAGGGGAATTGCCTGCTAAAAACGCCATTCTAGGCGCAGTTTTTGCGATACAGCAGCAGTCTTCTCTGCAACCGTTCTATGCTTGCTTCATGAAGCCTGAGGACAGGTCTGAGGATGGAACGTCCTCTCGTATTGAACCAGCGGCAGCATCCGGGTCCCATACTGCCCCCAAGGTAAGCCCTGGTCTGTGGATAGCTACAGCAAGGGACTTCTTTTGTATGGATCCTTTTTATTCATGGCCCTTGTTTCTGCTCTCTTTTAGGCCAAACTGGTGAAGAAGAAATGTGGGAACTGTAGAGCCAGGCTCTCTGATAGTTATAAAAAGCTATTTTGTGAGGATTGTAATCCCACCCAGAGCTAGTTCAGAGTCTTCCTCATTTAAGGAGTTAATGACTTCTATGAAGGAGCAGTGGACTCTTTTCGGTCACTGAATGACAGGGTTACTAGTATAGGCCCTCCCTCTTCTAGACCCATAGCTCAAGATCCTTCAACCTCTGCCAAGTCCCTTCCCTTATTAGTATCTCAGACTATTAGTTCATGCAATACCTCTGATCTGGAGAAAGGTGAGAATTCAGTCTCTTCATCTGATGAAAAGTCTGCATCAGAGGAAGATACAGGTAGCTCATCTAAGTATCTTTTTCCAGTTGAGGATATTGATGAACTATTAAAAGCAATTTATACCTAAGAGCAGATTGAGATGCCACAGCAAGCTCAATCTGTACAGGATAAAATGTATAGGGGCCTTCAGGGATGAAAATCTAGAACCTTTCCGGTACATCAGTCTTTTGGAGACATGATTCTATCTGAATGGAAAGAACCTGAAAAAAGGTTGTTCCAATCCAGAGGACACACAAGATTTCCTTTTCAGCCTGATTTTGAGGAGGTTTTCTTTAAGTGTCCTAGATTAGATGCCCCTATGTCGCAGGTGTCCAAAAGATCAGATCTTTCTTTCGAGGATTCTGGGGTCCTTAAGGTTTAAATGGATAGAAAGGCCGACTCATTGCTGCATAGGGCCTGGGATGCTTCAGCTTTTTCTTTAGGCCCAGCGGTAGCATCCACCTGTGTGGCTAGAAATTTAGACGTATGGGTTCAGCGTCTAGATGATCTTCTGGCATCTGACACCCCCAAGGAAGAGATTAGAGAATCCCTCCCACTCATTGCCAAGTCAGTCGCCTTCTTAGCTGATGCAGCAGCAGATTCAGTGAAATCCGCAGCCAGGGCTTTTGCTCATTAATTCAGCAAGGCGAGCTATCTGGCTTAGATCTTGGGAAGGTGACCTTACTTCCAAAAACAAGCTCTGTGGCATTCCTTTCAAAGGCAAACTGTTTTTTGGTTCTTCCTTAGAAGAAGTCTTATCTTGTTCCTCTGAGAAAGGTAAACGATTCCCTTCTTCCCAAAGGAATAAGCCCCAGAATAAGAAGCCTTTTCGTGCCTTCCAAAACAAAGCTAATTTTAAAGCCAACAGGCAACAGACTAAAAAGAAATGGTCCTTTTAACAAAGACAAACATAAAGGGGGAACTCCCTTTGCTCCTTCAGCCCCTTCCAAGAATACCCAGTGATGTCAGGTTAGGGGTAGGGGGAAGATTGTGCCATTTCATCAAGGAATGGGCAGAGATTTCCACCAATTCCTTTATCCTTCAAACCCTGGAAAAGGGTTACAGATTGGAATTCAAAAATCTTCCCCCCCCCCCCCCCGAGGTTTTTTCTTACCCACCTGCCGAGAGACCAAGAGAGACGGCAAGCCATGTTAAATGTGATCTCTGTGTGGGAAAGCGGGAGTTATTTCTTCTGTCCCAGAAAGTCAGAAATGCCGGAGATATTATTCTCCCGTCTTTCTGGTCAAGAAAGCTTCCGGCGGCTTTCGTATGTTCATAAATTTAAGCGTCCTGAACCAATACATGGTTTACAGACATTTCCGTATAGAGAACATTTATTCAGTAAGGAATCTGTTGTTACCAGAGGTCTTCATGGTGACCCTGGACCTTCAGAACGCTTATCTTCATGTACCAATCTGCCAGGTTCTTCAGGTTTGCAGTGCTCGTGGGAAACGAGCCGTCTCATTGGCAGTTCAATGCCCTTCCTTTTTGGTCTCTCGGCAGCACCGAGGATTTTCACAAAAATTATGGCCGAAGTCATGGCCTTTTTTCGGATTCAAGGTGTATCAATCGTCCCATATCTAGACTATTTTTTTTTTTTTCTCGGGGCAAGGAGTCCCCTATTCAAGACCTACAGTTGGTTTTGCGGACCTTTCAAAAATTAGGGTGCAAGGTCAACCAGCAGAAGTCTTGCCTAGTACCCTCACAGAGCATACTTTTCCTGGGTTATCTAATAGACTCTGTTACCCTAAAGATTTTTCTTCCCGAAGAGAAAATTGTGAAAATGCTTCTCTGTGCAGACCTTCAAATTGCTCCCTCAGACCTCCCTTCGGCGAATCATGCAGTTGCTGGGTCTAATGACTGCAGCCATTCCAGGGGTGCCTTGGGCTCAATTGCACTCCAGACCCCTTCAGGCTTTTCTTTTGCTCCATTGGGATCGCAGGAAAAATTCTCTGGATCAGCTGGTAAAACTACCAGAAGGGAATTTTCTAGATCTCCCCTGGTGGGAGCAGCGAGGGGGAAGGATTGGACACATTGCCCGGTCAAGATTACTAGACGCCAGTCTGTGGGGTTGGGGTGCTCACTCACAGGGCTGGCAGGCTCAAGAAGCCTGGTTGCCAGAGGAAACAGGTCGCTCCTCGAATTTCAGAGAGCTTCTGGCTGTGAGGAAAGCACTTATGTCTCTGGGAGAGGGTCTATTCAAAGGTCCTTTTAATATTTTCAGACCATGCCACAACAGTGGCGTACTTGAACAGGCAAGGGGGCACTCGCTCGGAATCACTTCTGTCATTAACGCAGCAGATTCTGTCCTGGGCAGAGATCTATGTCACTTCAGTAAGGGCAGTCCACATCAAGGGGTCAGAAAATGTGCTGGCGGACTTTCTGAGCAGGGTGAGCATCAGTTCCAGCGGTTGGGAACTACATCAAGGCACGTTCCAGGAGGTGGTGCTAAGATGGGGTCTCCCCACAGTGGATCTTTTTGCCTCCAGTCTCAACAAGAAACTACCAGCGTTCGTCTCTCTGGAGAGAAAAACAGAGTCCTTGGGGACGGATGCACTGTCCTTCCCTTGGGACTTCAGCCTGGCCTATGCCTTCCCTCCTTTTCCCCTTTTGCCTCTAGTGGTTCGGAAAATTATTCAGGACAGAGCAGAAGTCGTTCTGATTGCCCCCTGGTGGCCCAGGAGGAGTTGGTTCTCCTCTCTGAAGGCCCTATCTGTGTATCCTCCCTGGCCCCTTCCAGTTCGAAAGGAACTACTCCATTAGGGAATCGGTATTGCATCCAAACCCTCAGACCTTCCATTTGACGGCCTGGAGGCTGAGTGGTGCATCCTACAGTTAAATGGGTGTTCAGAGAGGGTTATTCATACTGTCCTGGACAGCTGTAAGTTGGTCACAAGAAGAATCTATGGGAAAGTTTGGAAAACTTTCATTTCCTGCAAAATAGTGAAAGAAGATCTTGCGAGCCACAGATAGGTTAATGCCTCTAAAATAAAACCCTCAGTGTTAACAGCTGCAAACACTAATCACGTTCCATATCTCGTGCAAATAACAATGTAATAAAATAACTGTGTCTGCGCTAGAAAAGCTAAGATGAATATAAAAAATCAGTGTGTAAAAAAACGTATATATCTGTGCATTAAATAAACAATCTATCACCATATGCTTAAATAATAAATTGCAATTTGTGACAAATTAATGATATAATCAGCAAAGTGCAAGGTGCATATAATTACCAAAAGTCCAAATGCAAACTCTGGTTGAAAAGAGTGCTCACTCTATAAATATGTGATAATCAAAGTTCATAAATAAACTCCCAGAGTGTTCAAATAAAGTGTTCATATCCTGTAGTATCCATCGTGCTCATCCACAAAAAAAGTGTGAAATAAAAACCATGCTCCAGTGCTCTCCCGGTGACCCCCCACAGGCATATACGCTCACCTCAGAGCGTGTGACACAGTACCTAAACTATGTCTAATCACGCTTGGGAGCCACTCCTGGGCTCTAAAAGATATGGTGATGATGTCCTCCAATTTGCTCAATAATTGGTGCTTAAAAAGCAGTCTGTAAACCTTCTAAAGCAGCCTTCAGAAGAAGGTCCATCTTCCATGTCTGCCCTCCTCCGGACGGGATGTAGGAGCCTCTCAGGTGACGCTCCGGCTCCCGGGATGCGTCTGTGTCCGAGGCTCCGGCTGGGAGAGAAGTCCGGCGTATCACAGCTGAGTGTGCGGGGAGTCCTCCTCTCCTGTCCACCCCCGCCCACCACACTGTATGTTCCGCTGCACTCCTTTGATGTGCGAGGAAGAGGGTGGGGTGGCGGCAATGGGTGGACGGCTGAGTTCGGTAGTGTGGAAGCTGGATGTACAGGAGAGGAGGACTGCCCGCACACTCAGCTGTGATACGCCGGACTCGCCGCACTTCTCTCCCAGCCGGAGCCTCGGACATAGCCGCATCCCGTGAGCCGGAGTGTCACCTGAGAGGCTCCAACATCCCGTCTGGAGGAGGGCAGACATGGAAGATGGACCTTCTTCTGAAGGCTGCTTTAGAAGGTTTACAGACTGCTTTTTAAGCACCAATTATTGAGCAAATTGGAGGACATCACCATATCTATTAGAGCCCAGGAGTGGCTCCCAAGCGTGATTAGACATAGTTTAGGTACTGTGTCACATGCTCTGAGGTGAGCGTATATGCCTGTGGGGGTCACCGGGAGAGCACTGGAGCATGGTTTTTATTTCACACATTTTTTTTTTTTTTTTTTTTTGTGGATACTACAGGATATGAACACTTTATTTGAACACTCTGGGAGTTTATTTATGAACTTTGATTATCACATATTTATAGAGTGAGCACTCTTTTCAACCAGAGTTTGCACTTGGACTTTTAGTAATTATATGCACTTTGCTGATTATATCATTTGTCACAAATTGCAATTTATTATTTAAGCATATGGTGATAGATTGTTTAATGCACAGATATACTGTATACGTATTTATTTATTTTTTTACACACTGATTTTTTAATATTTATCTTAGCTTTTCTAGCGCAGACACATTTATTTTATTACAACTTTTATTTTCTGGCAGAGGAAATCTGGTTTAGATTCTTTTTCCACTCCCTGCATTTTAGATTTTCTGCAGGAGGGAGTGGAAAAGGGGCTCTCTGTCAACACCCTTAGGGTTTCTGGTTGCTGCCCTATCTTTGTTTTCAGAGAGAAGACTAGCGGAAGATCCCTTAGTCAGGAGGTTCTTTTTAGCCAGATCTAGACATACTCCCAGGATCCTCAAACATGTTCCTCCCTGGGATCTGTCGTTGGTATTAAATGCACTAACAAGGGCTCCTTTTGAGCCTTTGCATGAGGCTTCCCTGAAAATTATTTCTTTGAAATTGTCCTTCCTTTTGGCTATTACGTCAGGGCAAAGGATTTCTGATCTAGAGTCTCTTTCCTGTAAAGATCCCTTTCTGAGGATTTTTAGAGGACAGGGTGGTGATTAAACCCGATCCACTCTATTTACCCAAAGTTTCTTCCAACTTTCATAGGTCCCAGGAGGTAGTCCTCCCTAGTTTCTGCACCTCTCCCAAAAATGCGGAAGAGGAAAGGTTTGGTCTTTTAGACATAAAGAGATGTCTTCTGCTTTATCTAGAAAAGACCAGTGGGTTTAGGAGTTCCTCCCAACTGTTAGATTTGTTCAGTGGCCCCAAGAAGAGGTCCAAAGCATCTAAAAGTTCTATTGCTAGGTGGATTAGGGGAGCTATCTGTGAGGCATATAAAGCATCAGGTCGCACCCCTCCTTCTAGAAGTAGGGCCCATTCAACAAGATCCATGGCCACATCATGGGCAGAAAGAGCGGGAGCTTCATGGGAAGATATCTCTAAAGCTGCTGTCTAGTCCTCTCATGCATTTGTCAAGCATTATAGAGTTCAGATGCTTTCCAGCCAGGACCTTTCCTTTGGTAGGAAAGTGCTTCAGGCTGTCGTCCCTCCCTAAGGTATTAAATCCTGCTTATCCTCTCAAGTAGCTGTCCTGGACGTTGAGTGGGGAAAACCCTCGGTAGACTTACCGGTAACGGTATTTCCAGGAACCTTCCAGGACAGCGTCTATATTCCCACCCTATTCTATCTTTTTCACTGGTCAACCATGTTTTCCTGGTGGTGGTGTGTTTTTATGTTTTTTTTTTTTTTCTATTTTTTTCCTATGCCGAGTGCACCTTCGGTGGAGGTTACTTGATCTTCTAAACAACTGAGGGTCAGAGGAAAGGGAGGGGTCTTTTAAATTGTAACTGATTTGTGTTTCCTGTAGAGGGCGGAGCCGATCATCTCAAGTAGCTGTCCTGGAAGGTTCCTGGAAATGCCGTTACTGGTAAGTCTAACGGGGGGTTTTTCCATCAGTTTTCGGATCGGGTGACGACGGACCGATTCCCTCATAGGGGAGAGCAGCGCTTTGACAGGTCCGTCGCTGCAGAGTGTGCAGCAACGGACCTGTCATCTGCCTGCGCAGTGGGGATCCATGGAGTGATCCCCGCAGAGCAAGCAGATGTTCACGGGGCGGATCATCACGGATCCGCCCCGTGCGAAAGGACCCTTAGACCGAATTTTAATGGTTCAAAGAATGTCAGGCAAAATGGTCGGCCCGCACATGTTCACTTCATCAAATCTGGCCCTCTTTGAAAAAAGTTTGGACACCCCTCATGTAAACAGATCCCCATTCTGTCAGGGGACTAGGGAGAGATCGTCTGTTCCTATTAATCAGGAACAGCGATCTCTCTCTACTCCCTGTCAGTACACTCCCCCACAGTTATGAACATGTTATACTTTACCTGCTCTGTGCAATGGTTTTGCACAGAACGGCCCCAATCCTCTTCTTTTTTTGGTAATGGCAGTAATGGCCACAATCTTCTGGATCTTGTGATATTACGCTCCTTACCTCATCCAGAGCAAGCCTTGTCCTAATTAAAAAAAAAAAAAAAAAAAGTGTTCTGTAAATAGTGGCATCACTGAACATGCAACCCCCCCCCCTGGTCAGGGGGTAAGCCACCCGAGCAGGACCCAGAAAATTGCGGCTATCACTGTAGTAGCGGTCCCTCAGGTATGCATACAGCGAGGGGGAAAAAAAAGTATTCACTCCTGCTGATTTTTTACATTTGCCCAGCGATAAAGAAATGATCGGTCTATAATTTTAATGGTAGGTTTATTTTAAGTGAGGGACAGAAAAACGCATTTCAAGTTATAAATCGATTTGCATTTTAATGAGTGAAATAAGTATTTGACCCTTCACAAAACATAGTACTTGGTGGCAAAACCCTTGTTGGCATTCAGAGGTCAGACGTTTCTTGTAGTTGGCCACCAGGTTTGCACACATCTCAGAAGAAATTTTGTCCCACTCCTCCTTGCAGATCCTCTCCAACTCATTAAGGTTTCGAGGATGATGTTTGGTAACCCGAACCTTCAGCTCCCTCCACATATTTTCTATGGGATTAAGGTCTGGAGACTGGCTAGGCCACTCCAGGACCTTTAATGTTCTTTTTCTTGAGCCACTCCTTTGTTACCTCGGCCCTGTGTTTTGGGTCATTGTCATGCTGGAATACCCATCCACGACCTATTTTAAATGCCCTGGCTGAGGGAAGGAGGTTCTCACCCAAGATTTGACGGTAAGCGGCCCTGTCCATTGTCCCTTTTGATGCAGTGAAGTTGTCCTGTCCCCTTAGCAGGAAATCGCCCCCAAAGCATGATGTTTCCACCTCCATGTTTGACAGTGGGGATGGTGTTCTCGGTTTTGGTCTCATCTGACCACAACACTTTCACCCAGTTCTCCTCTGAATCTTTCTAATGACCCTGTACATGTGCTTTTTTTTGAGCAGGGGGACTTTGCGGGCGCTGCAGGATTTCAGTCCTTCACGGCGTATTCCGTTACCAATTGTTTTCTTGGGATCCCAGCTGCCTTGAGATCATTGACAAGATTCTCCAATGCAGTTCTGTGCTGATTCCTCATCATTCTCATGAACTCTGAAACTCCACGAGGTGAGATCTTGCATGGAGCCCCAGACTGAGGAAAATTGACAGTTATTTTGTGTTTCTTCCATTTGCGAAAAATTGCACCAATTGACACCCTCTCACCAAGCTGCTTGGCGATGGTCTTGTAGCCTATTCCAGCCTTGTGTAGGTCTACAATCTTGTCCCTGACATCCTTGGACAGCTCTTTGGTCTTGGCCATCATGGAGAGATTGGAATCTTATTGTTTCTGTGGACAGGTGTCTTCTTTTTTTTTTTTTTTTTTTTTTTTATACGTACTCTTGGTGAAACCTGCCAACAGTGACTATTAGACTATTAGAAGTCAGTTACATGATTTTACAATAAGTGATTTTGTGACAATCTCCTGCAGATTTATAAGCAACCTTGTACTGTGATGACCTAACTGACATAAATTGGTTTCAGTAGACCTGCATAATTTTGATAAATCTAAAGAAGATTGTACAATCGGATTGTAATGTGTGTGGACAGTTTGAGCTAGATTCCTACGAATGGCTCTTCAGAGAATAGTATGTTTTTCCTCTGATTTTTGAGGTCTTACCACCTACAGTCATGGTTGTGAGATGGACCTTTGGACTGGGTTCCAATACCGCAATTCCAGAAATTGGGTGAGTTTATAAGCTATACTTTAGCTGTTATTACGTGTAGGGAAGATGTTGGAAACACTTGTGTATTTAAGAATCTCTGATCATTTCCAGGATGGTGGCAGGTTATTTCTTGTACAAAAGTAGATAACATTTTAAGAAATAGTTTTTTTTTTTTTTTTAAGTGGAAATGACAAAAACTTAATGTAGTGAAGATTAAGCTATCCTTAGGGGTGTACACGTTTTCCCTGAGGGTTTGAAATGCTGCAATATTGCACATTTTGGTGTGCTCTTTCTCCTGCTTGCATTTTGTCAGTGAATCATTTACTTTTATTCAGCAGCATCATAGCTTTTAAATGTAATGGACCACGTTACTTAATAGGACAAGTACATGGCAAGTGCACTTTTGCGCTAATGCACTTTTTCTGACATACTTCTCCATTTAAGAATCCTAAATAGACTTATAATATGAGTTTGGAATAAAATGAAAAAGCAAGCTGGCCACCGTCTTCTACCCTTTTTTAATGAGTGTGTTAAAATTCTGCAAGCTGCAGTAAGGTTCTCAACCTCGGGAGAACTAATAAAGAATAACAAACTTTCTGACATTATTCCTCTGTGGCCTTTTTATACATTTTTTTTTTTATTTTTTTTTTTTATACATTGTAAAGACTGTTTTAATATGCCTGTATCAGAAATAGACAATTTTGTGTAGAACTCCCCGACTACTTAAAGTGATTATAAAGGTTACAAATTTTTATTTTTTTAATAACAAACATGTTATACTTTTGTGCTCTGTACAGTGGTTTTGCACAGAGCAGCCCCAAACCTCCTCTTCATGGGTCCCCCTCCATATTATTATAATATATTGCTAAATTAAATTTGGGTCAATGTGTTATGCAGTACTTGGGTGTGTCTTATGAGCCATTAGAGATCACTAAGGACTCTTCATTAATAATTTGTAATTTTTATTTACAGGATCTTGCTGGCAGAAAAAATTCTAAGTAAGGCTACATGCTAGAGCTGCACGATTAATCGTTAAAGAATCAAGATTGAGATACTACCCCCCCCCCCTTCCTTTCCTTCTCCTTGGCAGCCTGCTAAGTTTCTCACATCGCATAGCCCCCTTGTACACTGGGGCGGGCAGGTCTGTTAGTGGTAAAGCAGCGATTTTACCGCTGTTATAGCAGCGCTTTTCAGCCACTAGCGGGGCGCTTTTAACCCCCCCCGCTAGCGGCAAAGGCAGGGGTTAACCGCGCCCCGTCTTGCGCTGCCCATTCATTTCAATGGGCAGGGGCGGTGGAGGATCAGTGTATACACCGCTCCAAAGATGCTGCTTGCTTTTTTTTTTTCCCTGTCCTGCAAGCGCACCACCCTAGTGTGAAAGCACTCGGGCTTTCACACTGGGGTGGCTTGAGAGGTGCTTTACAGGCACTATTTTTATCGCTCAAACGCCTGAAAAGTGCCCCAATGTGAAAAGGGTCTTGGGTGGAGATACGTTTCTCTTTAACATTTAGTTCTTTTAGATCAAAGGGATGTACTTCTTTCTGTAAATGAGGTCAGTTTAACCACTTAAAGACTAAACCTTTTTTTTGACACTTGTTGCATACAATATTATAGGGCTGGGGGAAAAATAGTTTTGAATCGAGTTGAGAGGTCAAATCGATTCAAAATTTCAGCAAATCGCCATTTTTTTTTTTTTTTTTTTTTTTTTTTTTTTTTTTTAGATTTTTCACTACGCCGGTCCTGAGGCGCTGCAGGCAGGAGTTTTTAGGTGAGGCCGCGGCTTCGCCTAAACTCCTGCCCGCAGCTCCTCAGGACTGGTGCAGTGTTTTTTTTGTTTGTTTTTGAGAAAATCGCCCAGCCCTACAATTTTATGTATGTATATAATATGTGGAGACCCTAGAGAATAAAATGGTGATTGTTGCAATGATTTGTCATGCTGTGTTTGCACAGCGGTCTTTCAAATTCAAATTTTTTTTGGGGAAAAAAAATGCACTTTTAATGATTTAAAAAAAAAAAAAACTAAACAGTAAAGTAGCCCAATTTTTTTTTTTTTTTTTTTTTTTTTTTTTTTTGTATAATGTGAAAGGTTACGCTGCGAGAGCCATGGTCTTTATTCAAAGCAAAAAAAATTGTGATTCGCATTTTAGCTAAAATCGTACAGCTCTACTACATGCACATAAGAGCATGTAGTAGAGATTAGAAGTAACTCATGCTGATAGCAGTGGAACAAAGCCGCAGACAAAATTGACACTTAGTGCTCTTAATTGAGTCAAGTACACACTATAGAGGGATAAGTTTTGCTTATATTTCATGTCCTGAGGTTTATTACCACTTTAAATGACAAACATGTTATACTTGCCTGCTCTGTGCAGTGTTTTTACACAGAGCAGCCCTGAACCTCCTCTTCTGCCAGCAATCCTCTTCTCCAAGTGCCCCCGAACCAAGCTGATTGCTGTGGTGGCACTTATGATGGCCTGATTCCGTGACTGGCTGTGTGTGTCTATAGACACAAATAGTGCAGCTTGGCCCTGCTACCTTCTCACAGGATTTGACTGATAGTAAGCCTGTGGCTCCTGCTGTTTTCAGTAAAGCCAGAGAATTCTAGAGCAGAGCATGTCTGTCAACGGGGACAATGCTGGATTGAAAGTGGTGTCAGGTAAGTGTTTGGGGGGGAGGCACAAGGTGTTTTTTTTTTTTTTTTTTTTTTATCTTAGTGCAGAGAATGCATTAAGGTAAAATTTTGCCTTGAGAACCACTTTGACTATGTTTTTTAATAGTACAGGCCTAGGGGCATGATATCATTCTTGGCGGAGTATTGCCTTGTTTAGTAGAGCAATGACTTCTAGTAACCATTCATACTTGACTTTTCGTTTCTTGAGTAGTCCTGTATTAGGCTGGGTTCACACTGCTCCAGCATGAAAGTCACATGACTTTGCCAGGCGACTTCGCCGTGACTTCGAAGCAACTTCAGGGAATGCCTGTGTAATCTTCTTAATGCTGAATCCAAATCGCATCAATTAAGATGAGGATCCGACGTCATCCAATTCTATGGACTGAAATCGAAATAGAAGTCGGACCAAAGTAGTGCAGAAACCTTTTCCAAAGTCGGACCAGTTAAGATGGTTCTCATAGGAAAACATTTGTGTTTTTTTTTTTTTTTTTTATGTCATGTTACAGGTGCGCTCAAAGTCGAAGCGCGTGTTTCACCAGTGGGAAAAGGGCCTTAGGTTTAATTATTTTACGCATTATCTTTTGGCGTATTAATGCCCACATTAGTACAATTATATCCTGATTGGCAGATTTTGCAACAAGGCAAATATTTGTTGCTTACAGTGGGAGTATAACCTTTTGTGTCATTAGTACGCATCTGTTTTTTACTTAAAGGCATTGTACACTTGCATATATTTTTGTTGTTTAAGATTTGTATTAGTGTAGTTTTATTCCCAGTGTTTATTTGCCTTATCTTGTAATGATTGGCTCGCATGTTGTGGTGTAGCGTCATGGCTGATTAATTTCCCTATGTCCATGTATTCTTCAGCTACCTTATCCCTATGTGCTGAAGGGATTGGACAACTTCTTCTGATTCACATTGTATTCAGTCCATGCCTTGCTATCCACGCTGTGTTGCATCACAAATGTGGGAGTGCTAGTGTGATGAAACACAGCCAAGAGTAAGCTCTCTGTATGTCTGTGAATGCTCTGCCTGCTTGTGTCTGTGTTGCATCTAATTACTGTGTAGTTTCTCCCCCCACTCCCGCTCCAGTATTAGGCTAAAACAGAGATCGTGGGATACTTAGTTTCTTCACAGGAAGTGTCAGGTCTCGCGCTATAGACAGAGGTCATGCTTTGTCATGTGCAGTGCCATGCCAAATGCCTTATGTTTCAATACAAACTGAAACTGCTGACACAGAATTGCGAAGATTTACTCCTACTATAGGCTGTGTGTACAGAGCAACAAATAACACCAGGAAACTACTTGGCCAATGCACCTCTTATGACGTTGATAAACACAAGGTGCAAGTAGGAAGGTTTACTATGCTTTTAAGGATGAGCTCTAGGCAGCCGACTGTATTTGAAGTATACTCATGTCTTGTCAGGTGTGTTTTTTTTTTTTTTTTTTTTCTCTATTCCTCTCCAGTCATCTTTGTTTTGTTGTTCATACACCTTTGTCCAATAGTAGTCATATAGATTAAGCAAATATTTCTGTTTTAAAGCAACTCCCAAAAATCAAAATCTTAAGAATGGTCCCTGCAGTATAGGACTGAATATTTACCTCGCTGGTGGGCAACAAGTCTGAATTCAGCTGTGTTCAAGCCATACAGCCTCTGGCAGGGTCTTCATGTCAGACACATTAATGAGTGTGCCTATTGCCTGCCCCTTCAGCATCCTCAGTGGTTCCTCCTGCTGGCCCCTATGTCACTATGGTGCCTTGTAATGATGTAGATGCAGATGGGAGGTACCAGAGTATGGTAGTATAGCTGGAACACAGTGGAATTCTGACTCTCTGCCCCCTGGAGAGGTAAATATACAATTTTCAATTGCAGGGAGCATTCCTTGGATTTTTCATTTGGAAAATGGAATGGAGTCCCTTTTCAGGTGAACATTGGTGTCATCTTTCCATCCTCAACTTGCTGATTAGACAGTGAAGGATCAGCTCCACAGTGAGGAGCCATTAACTGAATAAACAAAAAAAAATGTTTTCCTAAGGCGTCTTTCAGGACAGCACCTGAGAGATAGCGACTCCACCCACCGGAAACAGGAAACGCCTTCTTCCTCCAAACTTTAAAGGGAGGCGCCTCCCTACCATACCTCAGTTTTTGTGTTTCCTCCGGCCCGGAGGGAACATCTTTTTGAAGGGGAGTCAAGGTCTCTCAGATGCCTGGGAGACAGGGCTTCCTTTTCATTTTTTCCTCCTTTTGGGGACCCGCTGTCCTCCCGGCCTACCCAAGCCTTGGCAGCGGTAGCAATCGGGCTCCTCTTCCCCTCCTGGTGCTCGGGGAGAGCCGTAGACCCGGTGATCCGCGCGGTCATAGGAGCGGCGGTGCGCGTGCGCCGCCGCCATGTTTTTTGGCCGGCAGGCGCGGCGGAAGTGACAAGGCGGGTCACTGGGTCAGCAGAAGCGTCATTTCCGGCGTGGATGCGAGAGAGGAGGAGGGAGGACAGGAACTGGCGCCTACTTCCGCTTCCGGTCCGGTGCAGATGCACTATGGGAGTCCGGAAGCGGCATATGAAGCCACAGGTGGAGAGCTGCACACCAGAGATGGAGGACTCAGCGTCTGCAGCGGTGGGGACAGGCACAGGCGCCAGTAAAGCTCAGGTAGGAGCAGCAGTTTAAGTCTGCCTTTCTTCCTTTTCCTGGGTTTGGTCTATTTTCTTTTTTCTTACCCCCTAGTGGCAAGGGGCCTGTCTGGGCACTGGAGGCTGACTGGTTTCTTCTTAGTGCACCTGTGGGTGATTCTTGTGTAGCTGAGACCGGGTCTCACTAAAAGGTCCCCTGGTTTTTTTCCCTTTTTTGTTTTTTCTCTCACAGGCTAAAAGCTCTGACCCAAAAAAGAGATGTCCTTCTTGCAGGGCCAAAATGGGAGAAAATTGGAAAAAAGTCTTATGCAGTACATGCATCACTTCTTTAGTTAAGGAGGAATCAGCTTCGGTTTGTGATGATCTGGTTGCCTCTGTAAAGAAGGAACTATACGCCACGATTCAGACTTTTCGTGACTCTTTAGTTAATCCAGCTGCTAGTCAGCCATCCACTTCTGAGGCTTCCCAGGGTTCTATTTCTTTCCCCATGGTAGAAGTTTTACCTGAAGGCCCCTCTATCAGGGAAGAGCAGTCCCCTACTCCTTCCGTTAAAGATTCGGAGGAGGAGGGTGAGGAAGCGGAGGTGGCTCCTTCCAAATGTAAGCTTTCCCTAGAGGAGGTAGACGGACTCCTTAAGGCTATCCATGTTACACTTGGCTTAAGTGAGGAAAAGAAGGAGTTATCTCTTCATGACCGCATGTATGCAGGGTTAAATGAGCCTAAGGGGCGAACATTTCCAGTTCATTCGGTCATTTCTGACGCCATTACTAAAGAATGGCAAGATCCAGAGAAAAAGCCCTTTTTTTCCAGAGCCCACAAAAGGCGCTTCCCTTTTGAGGAGGACCCTTCTGCGGTGTGGAATAAGGTGTCCAGGTTGGATGCGGCCTTTTCACAGGTCTCAAGATCCACAGACCTGTCTTTTGAAGACATGGGTGTTCTAAGGGATCCAATGGACAAACGCATGGATCTTTTGCTCAAAAGATCATGGCAATCAATCATGAGCAATTTAAAACCAGCAATGGCCACAACCTGTGTAGCCAGGAATCTGGAATACTGGGTGAACCAACTTAGATCTCATATAGTGGCAGATTCCCCCAAGCAGGAGATCTTAGATTCCTTTCCTACCCTGATTTCTGCGGTTGCTTATATTGCTGATGCTTCGGCTGAAGCTATCAAAATGTCAGCTAGGTCTGCAGCTTTAGCAAATGCTGCGAGAAGAGCTTTATGGCTAAAAACCTGGCCAGGTGATACAGCTTCAAAGAGTAAACTTTGTGGTATCCCCTTTTCAGGTGACCTTCTTTTTGGCCCAGATCTAGATAATATCCTAGACAGAACTGCCGATAAGAAGAAGTCCTTTCCGGTCAAAAAGAAAAAGCAGACCCCAAAACGTCTTTTTCGACCTCAAAAAACTCAGCAGCAACAGCAGGAAAGTAAGTTTCAGGGCAGGAGGAAAAATTGGTCTGCGCAAAAGGCGAAGGGCAAAGGTGGAATTCTCTTCCGTCCTCCTTCACAGGCCGAAAACTCACAATGACTCATCTCTGCGGGTCGGCGGAAGATTACGAGAGTTTCTTCCGCAGTGGTCAGTGATAACTACAAATCAGTTTATTCTGACCACTCTCTCGCAGGGTTATACTCTCGAGTTCTCCAGAAGCCCCCCAAGAAGGTTTCTGGTAACAAATGCTCCTCGAGATCCAATAAGGGCCCTGGCCATGAAATCCTCTCTGGAGGAACTAATGCAACAGGGTGTAGTAATCCCAGTGCCACCAGAGGAATGGCACGAGGGCTTCTATTCACATGTCTTCCTGGTAAAAAAACCAACAGGAAGATTTCGTTTAATTTTAAATTTAAAGCCACTAAACAGAGCCATCAAATACAGAAGGTTCAAGATGGACTCAATTTTCACGGCCAGAAATATTCTGACTCCAGGTTGTTTCATGGCGTCAGTGGATCTAAAAGATGCATACCTGCATATTCCAATCTCATCCCAGTCCCAGGGGTTTCTCAGGTTGGCGGTAAGGTTGGAAGGCAGAATTCAGCATCTGCAATTCAGAGCCCTACCCTTCGGGCTATCATCCGCACCCCGAATTTTTACCAAAGTAATGGCAGAGGCCCTAGCTCCGCTGCGTCTTCAGGGAATCGCAGTAATTCCTTACTTAGACGATCTGCTATTTTTCGCCCCCTCAAGAGAGGAGTTGAGGAGCAATTTAAGCAGAGCATGCAGCCATTTGGAGTCTCTAGGTTGGATCCTAAATCTCCAAAAATCTTCCCTGGAACCATCTCAGGAGATTCGGTTTCTAGGGTATATAATAAATTCGGTAAGCCAAAAAATTTTTCTTCCTTCAGAGAAGAAAGGAAAAATCCAGGATACAGTGTCTTTTTTGCAGACCAACCAGCAGCTGACGGTAAGATTGGTCATGTCAGCCCTGGGGGTTCTGACTTCGTCAATGCCAGCTGTTCAGTGGGCAAGACTACACTTCAGACATCTGCAGGCTTTTCTTCTGAGATCTTGGGATCACAATTTAGAATCCCTAGACTCAGAGGTAAGAGTTCCAACCCAAGTGAAGAGGTCACTATGGTGGTGGAAAAGGCAGGATATCCTATCGGAGGGGTTAGTCTGGGCCTTTCCAATCGAAAAAAGGCTGACAACCGATGCCAGTTCCTGGGGTTGGGGAGCCCACCTAGAAAAAGGTTTCACTCAGGGAAACTGGTCCAGGAAAGAGGCGACCAAGTCCTCAAACTGGAGAGAGCTCAAGGCGATCGACTTGGCTCTGAAGTCATTTGCTCAGGGGCTTCAGGCCCAGCATGTTCAAATACTAACAGACAATGCCACGGCAGTGGCTTACATAAACAGGCAGGGAGGTACAAGGAGCAAATCGCTGCAAGTACTAGCCATGAGCATTCTCCGTTGGGCAGAAGGACACTTGCTGTCGTTATCAGCAGTCCATCTAAAGGGATCCCTGAACGGAGTGGCGGATTTCCTGAGCAGAAACCCCATTCGGGAAGCAGAATGGTCGCTGAACCCAGAGGTTTTCGCCATGATTGTCGAGAAGTGGGGGCTGCCAGAGGTGGACCTGTTCGCCTCAAAGGAGAATGCCTTGGTTCCGCAATTTTTTTCCCTAAGCAATCACGACGGGTCACTAGGAACAGATGCCTTGGCGTATCCATGGAGATTCCATCTCTGCTACGCTTTCCCCCCATTTCAGTTAATTCCCTTAGTATTAAGAAAAATTCAAAGGGAAACGGTACCGGTTGTCCTAATCACGCCCTTTTGGCCAAGAAGGGCTTGGTTTTCAACCGTTCTGAAAATGGCGGTCAGGCCTTATTGGCATCTGCCCCTCAGGCACGATTTACTATTTCAGGGACCAGTAAATCACCCAGAGGTAGCCACTTTGGCGCTCACTGCTTGGTATCTGAAGAGCAGCTCTTAAGGAGCAAAGGTTTTTCCAACCGGTTAATCTCAACGCTATTATCCAGTAGGAAAAGGGTGACTAGAAATATCTATTCCAAGGTCTGGAAGGTTTACAATACGTGGTGTAATTCATCTGACCAGGACCCAGGGAGTCTTGTTACCATTCTGGAATTTTTACAGGTTGGTGCTGACAAGGGACTAGCAGTTAGTACCTTGAAGGTACAGGTGGCTGCGCTGGCAGTGTTCCTAGAAAGATCTGTGGCCTCAGATCCATTGGTAACCAGATTTTTCAGATCCCTTACGAGATCCAGACCAGCACCACTTAAGTTGTTTCCCAAATGGGATCTGTCGATAGTCCTCCAGGCTCTAACAAGGAGTCCCTTTGAACCTTTGGAAGAAGCGCCACTCAGATATCTCACTTTTAAGTCTGTGTTTCTGATTGCCATGGTCTCTGCACGCAGGATCAGTGAGCTTAATGCTTTATCAGTTAAGGAACCCTATTTATCTATCTTCCCAGATAGGGTTATACTTAGAACAGATCAGAAATTCTTACCAAAGGTAGCTTCAGTACAAAATCGTGTTCAGGACATTGTACTTCCGACCTTCTGCCCCAACCCAGTAGGGGAGAAGGAGACTTGTTTTCACATGTTGGATGTTAGAAGAGTTTTGTTATGTTACCTGGAAAGGACAAAGCTCTTTAGACGTTCAGATTCTCTGTTTGTGTTATTTTCAGGCAACAGGAAAGGTTGCCAGGCTTCTAAAATCTCTTTAGCAAGGTGGCTGAAGCTAGCCATTTCAGAGGCTTATTCGCATGCAGGCGTGTCTCCTCCTGCAGGAATTTCTGCACACTCAACAAGAGCATTAGCGGCCACTTGGGCAGAGAGAGCTGGTGCCACCCCTGAACAAATCTGCAAGGCGGCAACTTGGTCAAGTTTTCACACATTCGTGAAACATTACAGGCTGGACCTCACATCTGCTAATGATCAGGCGTTTGGCAGAAAGGTCCTGCAAGCTGTTGTCCCGCCCTAAGGGGGTAAGTCTCTGTTATCCTCTCAGGTGCTGTCCTGAAAGACGCCTTGGGAAAAACCAAGTTAGACTTACCGGTAACTTGTTTTCCAGAAGTCTTTCAGGACAGCAACATCCCGCCCTATTGTATTGTATATACTATGCTGTGACTAACGTATGTGTTTATGTGTTCCAGCCGGGGCCGGAGGTCTTCTCTACTACAACTGAGGTATGGTAGGGAGGCGCCTCCCTTTAAAGTTTGGAGGAAGAAGGTGTTTCCTGTTTCCGGTGGGTGGAGTCGCTATCTCTCAGGTGCTGTCCTGAAAGACTTCTGGAAAACAAGTTACCGGTAAGTCTAACTTGGTTTTTCCCACTTTATGTAACAAATCTTTCTATAGGGTGTTTGCACCAACACTTTATGGTCACTTTATTGGTTTGGAGTAGCACCGAATTTCCTTTTTGTTATTTAATGTCGGGACACATGTGTTTGCTGGCAGACACTCATTAAATGTTACACCTGGGAGGTCTGCGTGGTGGTTTTTCAGTTATTGATGAGCCATAAACTCTGCTCTCTCCTCCTGTCAGCAGATGTGCATATAGTAGGAACCTGTTTAAGAATCTAGAGCTGCTCTTCCCATCTGCAGTCCAAGCACTGTTGTTCAGGGGATTACAGGCTGCTGATACCAAGATAGATTAAAAAGGCTAGTTTTATGTAAAAAAATATATTTCTAAAGGATAACACTGCTACGCTTTTTAAAAAAAATCTCTTTTAGTTTCTTCAGTTTCTGACTTTTTCAGATTTCAAAATTTTGTTGCAGTGTCGTTAATTATTTTTTTTTTTTTTTCCTTACTAGTCACATGTACATATAATGCTAATATGGGTATCTAAAAAGCCACTTTTTTTTATTTATTTTTTTTACCCATTCTCTCTATGGCTAAAAATGCTTATGCACACTATGAGCATCTTTGTTGTAACATTTTATTGCTTTTGATAACTATAAATGGAGTAAGTAAATCTTCACTTTGCTGACCTCTTGAGAAGGCATCACATCAGCAACTTTTCTTTCATTGGAAATATGAAGGATTAGTAGTTGCTTACATGGCATAGTTTTATTGTTTGAGGAAATGCGTAGGACATTATGTTTAAATACCTTATGCGCTCTAAAAGTAGAAGTTTATAGGGTAATTTGGTTGTATTAGTGCTTCCTCTTGATTTTGTCACATACATAAATCGGTTACACTTTTACCCTTTTATCCTTTTGGAAAATTAGCATACAGTAATACATGTACTTTTTGGTGCATTTTTAAAGATCCTGTTCTTTAGACCTGAATTAAAATGCTTGTCAATGGAGAGAAAAATCCAATTAATAGCTTTCCTCTTGTCCGTATAGTTTGTCTGCACTGGAATATGGAGCAAAATGCATGACAGTTGGTCAAGGGCTTTTAATAGTCAGATGGGTGGTGAAAACATGTTAGGCCTCAAGCACACGGAATGCTTAGCAGCGCCTGTGTGCTGAGGCGTAAATTCTTGAGCATTTTCTGGAGCCCAGTGAATTGCACATGCCACATGCAGTTGACAATAGAAGTAAATGGCTGTGTTCCGGTTAACACCGAAGGCTTCTTCCTCTTCTTTTTTTGACATTTGGGAGAAGTGCCGTACAAGTATGCTTGGGTAAATGCCGATGCAGAAGCCATTGGTGTTTACTAGAGGTCGACCGATATGGGTTTTTCTCTGGCCGATGCCGATATTTACAAATCGCGGTGGCCGATGGCCGATATGTGATGCCGATTTTTTTAATTTTTTTTATTTATTTATTTTTTACTTTCATCTCATAAAATCTAACTGGGGCGTTTTTCAGGCGGTTTTGGGCTAAAAATAGCACCTGTAAAGTGCCTGTAAAACGGCTCCCCTGCAGTCTCAGTGTGATATCCCGAGTGCTTTCACACTGAGGCGATGTGCTGGCAGGATGTTAAAAAAAAGTCCGGCAAGCATCATCTTTGGAGCAGTGTATACCACCACTCCTGCCCATTGAAATAATTGCGCACCGCTGCCAAAGCGCCTGCAAAGCGTTTCGGCAGCGGCGCTTCAGGGGCGCATTTAACCCCTTCCTCGGCCACTAGCTGGGTTATAAGCGCCCTGCTAGCAGCCGAATAGCGCCGCTAAAATGATGGTAAAGAGCCGCTAAAACTAGCAGCGTTTTACCGTCAACGCATGCCCGCTGCAGTGTGAAAGCAACCTTCAGTAATACGGAAAATTTTTTACATTTTAAACATTTATTAAACAAAACAAACCTCCAATCAGTTCACTTGTATGTAGAATTTAGATAAAAAAAAATTAAAAAAACACCTCTCTTAAATATTAAATACACAAAAACAGGTAATCAAAACTTCTGGATGAAAAAAAATGGGCTAACTTTACTGCTTAGTTTTTTTAAAAAATTTATTAGTGTATTTTTAAAAAAAAAATTGCATTTGAAAGACCGCTGCGCAAATACCGTGTGACATAAAATATTGCAACAACCGCTATTTTATTCCCTAGGGTCTCTGCTAAAAAAAATATATATAATGTTTGGGGGTTCTAAGTGATTTTCTAGCAGAAAATACAGGATTTTTACTTGTAAGCAACAAGTGTCAGAAAAGATTTAGTCTTTAAATGGTTAAACTGAGAACTTCACACTGAGCTCAGTTCATTCATAATTGTAAACATTGTATCCTTCAGGTTCTTTTTATCAGATTTGGCAGGCTGCCCAGAGAGGGGGAGAAGTCGCTTCACACAGGCAACTTGCACTGACTTCTATTACAGAAGTCTTTTGCAAGTCGTGCTGAAGCTATATCGGCTTTTTTTTATCAGCACAATCGGCCGATGCCGATTAAGTAAAAAACACCAAATATCGGCTGGCCTGTATATAGGTCGACCACTAGTGTTTACCCCACTCTGGCTGCTTACAGCCATTTCCTTGTAATGGTGGTTGTATGCAGCACATGTGGCTCCCCAGGTTCCAGAAAGCACTAAGAATTTTTATTGCAAAAAATAATAAAAAATGGTCCTAGCAAGGACCAAACAAGGGGAAGTACAAATATTTTGGTCTACTGGCTCAACCATGCATACAGGAGTGGGCCATGCACTTAAAAACTTGCATGCATAAGGAACAGACTTCTTTAAAAAAATAAAAAAATAAAAAAATAAAAAAAATGCTACAATAAGCCTAATCCTTTTGACCATAAAAATGTAAATCGTACAATTACTATATAGAATAAAAAAAAAAAATTACCTCTAACCCAAAACTTTAAAAATGTAGTTGACAACCATGTCAAATTCTTTTAATGTATTGGGTTGGAGGTAATTGTTTTTGCTTCTCTATTCTATATAATAACTTATTTTGTTACTCAATAAAATTTAAATTTTTATGGTCAATCCCCCCCTCCAGGCCTATTGTAGCACCTATTTTTTTTTTTTAGGAAGTTTGTTCGTATCCCTGTGTATGCTAAGAATTTTATGCCTCAGCATACATGAGCTAATAATCTACCCAGACCTTGATATACAATAAAACCTTGGTTTGAGAGCGTTTTGCATGATGAGCAAAATTTTTAAAATTTGGACTTGATATACAAGAAGCGTCATGTCGCAACTGGGTATAAGGCCCCTTTCACACGATCGGACCGTTCAGGTCCGCCTGTCAGTTTTGACGGCGGACCTGAACGGGCGCTCCATGTTAGTCTGTGGATCGTCGGATGTCAGCGGAGACATGTCCGCTGAGATCCGACCCGGTTCGATCCGCTAAAAGCAGACGGATGGCTCTACGTCCAGGTCCGTCGCTATCGGATCGGGTGAGGTCTGATGAAAACGGACATGCTGTCTGTTTTCATCCGATTCCTCCATAGGGGGCAGCGGCGTCTGACAAGCCCCTCCCCGCTCAGTGAGCAGAGAGGGACATGTCATCCGCCGGCTCAGCGGAGATCAACGGACTGATCTCCCGCTGGGCCGGCGGACCCCATAGAAACTGAGTCCGCCTCGTGTGAAAGGGGCCTAAAAGAGAAGAAAGGCACCTCCAAGTGTAGCAATACAGTTGCATTTTAATGAAGGTACAACATTTAGAAACTCACATGGTTGATGATTAAAAGAGGCACATCTATGTGTGCAGGCATCTGGGGTAAAGCTGTCCATATAAAAAGATTATAGCAGTGTGATAGGTTGTGTAACCATAAAATGTCCATCCACAAATGGCAGCCTCCACAAGGAAGCAAAATCCAGCAGGAGCTACAGAGTATAAAAGCGAATGGGACTATAAACTGAAGGACTTTTTGAATAAATGGTTGTGGAACAAATAATCTGAGTTTCCATTATTTCTTATGGGGAAATTCGCTTTGATATACAAGTGCTTTGGATTACAAGTTTCTGGAACAAATTTTGCTTGCAATCTAAGGTTTTACTGTATTTTATAAATGATTTGATTAGGAATTTTTCCACTAGACCAATTTATCCCCTGGCCTTTTAGGGTCTTGGATAGTAACATGTACCTTGCTACCTACCTCTTACAATTCTGCATCAGTTTCTTTCTTTTTTTTTTTCTTGTTGCATAATATAAGATAAATGGGGAGCCGGGGGAGAAACAGCAGAGAATGAACTTTTTTATAAAGCCCAAATATCTTTGAAGAGGAGTTTGCCTTGTTTGAAAAATTACCTGAGGATGGTTCATCCCACCAATATATCTGTTTTGAATGGGCTAATACTTTAATAGAGTTGTGGACATTTATGAAATCTGATATATAGTGATGTAGATGGAGTCATATGAAGCTAAAAGTGAACTTCTGCATCAGACCTGTCTGTATGGTAACAAAGGGCAATTGTCACCTTCTTTACTGTATTCCCAGGTGAACAAAAGTGCAGCCCTTTTCCTGCTTCTCACAATTTTCTTATCGGACGTAGTTCATCTGTGCAGATGTAATGTGCATAAGTGTGAACCAAGCCTGAGGGCAAATGGGTGCCTGATCTGCAGCCACAACACTGTCGCCACATATTTCAAAACAGAAGATCGGCAACTCTGTGTATATGGTTATTAAAATCTTCTTTTATTTAAGCATTCCACAGAAAAATACAGCCTTGTATACAGATATGTTACAGTAGATGCAACATCTCTGTATCTACTTCCTGTGTTTTTGTGTGGAATTCTTGAAAAAAAAGATTTTAATGAGCATATACAGAGTTGCTGATCCTCTGGTTTTGGTAACTGAAATCTGGGGGGAGAGCGCGCCATAGCCCCCCAGCACCGCCCTAGATCCAGCCGTCATTTACTGCGCACTGGCGGGAGTGCCTGCTTCTGCTTATGCCGATGCTATTACAAACACGACAACGTCGTTGTTTCTAGCTGGCCCCAATTTTTCAATATTTTTTAATTTTTTTTTTCTTTGTGGTCTCTTTTGGTGGGTGTCTTGTGGTTTCCTGGAGGTGGGAGTTTCCTCTGCGGACTCTTAAGCCTTGTACACACGGTACGATTGTTGGCCAACTGAGCGTCTGATTATTTTTTTATTTTTTGTCAAAAGGGCGTGTGCCAGGATTTTGTCTTGCATACTAACTGTACACAATTGTCGTGCAACAAACCTGAACATATTGACGTACGACAAGGAATTTCAGCTCCTGAGCGCCAGCCTTTGGGTCCCTTCTGCTAGTTTCGTGTTTGAGCATTGATTCCAAGCATGCGTGTTTGTACTTTCGACTTTTGTGTGTACTGACCATACGAAAATCTGACGTCAAACTGTTGTCTGCCGAAAATATACTAGCCTGTCATCCAACATTTGTTGTCGGAAAATTGGACAATTGTCAAAAGGAGCGTACTAACGGTAAGATTTTAGGACAACAGTCTGTCAACAGACAATCCCCTGCCAATAATCGTACCATGTGTGAGGCTTTAGGCATTGACAGTCAAATTGTTTGGTAATAAACATCCCTGAGGAAGATGCGTTTTGAAACTCGTAAGTAAGTGTCCCTTTCCATGCTAAACTCTTAATCGCACCATTTAAAGTAATATATGGTATCGGGTATAACCACCTTTGAAAAATAATGGTGTGCTATAATGCTGTATGATCCATTGTTGTTTTTAACATATTGGAGCCTCATGGAGGTTTCCCTTTCTAGTTAAAGTATAAAAATTTTTTTTTTTTTTTTTTATTTTTTTTTTATTTTTTTTTTTATACTTTTTTATATAATCAATATAGTAGTTTGGTTGCCATATAAAAGTCCTAACAAAAAGAGGAACTGTTTTTTTCTGACTTATAAAACAGGATGATGGCAAAAACTGAGTGAGCATATTTTTCTTTCTCATGCTCAACTCTCTTGGGCCCCAGATGGACACCCCTGCTTTAAAAGATCATATAAATAATAGTAGCTAGCTGCACCATTTATTTATTTTTTTTGTGCATGAATCTTAAATGTTCGTCTCTTGCTAATGACGTGTTTTTTTATTTGCTTTTTAGGAATTGATGACTCCTGAAGAGTCTACTGAAGAATCAGAGGTGAATATTATATTTAATATTTGTTTATCTTTTCTCATGTAATCACTTTATTATCAGAATGTTATTAATACTTGTTCACAATTTTAGTTTATGCATCAAAATTGCCTTTAGAAATTAAAGTCTATTACAATGTCTCATGTCTTAAGAGCCGGTTCACACAGGGGCGACTTGTCAGGCGACCTAGCCGCCTGACAAGTCTCCTCCCGTTCTGTACAATGGAACCGTTCTAATAGGAGCGACGCAAGTTGCTCCGACTTGGAAAAAGGTTCCTGTACTACTTTGGGGGCGACTTGCATAGACTTCTATACAGAAGTCGTTTTGCAAGTCGCCGCGGAAGTCGTTTGCAGGTCGCCTCGCTGAGGCGACCTGTAAGTCGTGCCGCCCCTATGTGAACTCGGGCTAAAGGATATGTTTACCAATAATAATAATAAAAGCATTGCACCCATGATTAGTGGATTAGAGGTGCAATGTCAAGCCTCTGCAAACAAGCCCTGCAGCTTTCAGCCCGTACCTCCATAGAGGCTGTCGGCTTGAAAGCTGCAGAACAAGCACCCTCACAGTTCATTCAGAACTATAAGCTGGTGGTGGCTGGCAGTACTTGTAGTTTACTAATTCAGAGGCAGCAGGAGCTGGAACTTATTACATGTAGCATGTTCCAAAAGGTAAACTTATCCTTTAAGAATAATATATTAAACTTTCATGTAGTGTAAGCATAAGTCACCATTTTTGAGTAGTTTGCATTGAAATACGTTGCAAATTAAATATACTGCCTTTTTTAATGTCCTTTTCGTTCCAGTCAGTTTCATTTTTTATTTGTTTATTTTTTTCATATTTGTATAGAAGAATAATATAACCATAGCAACCAAAAGCACTGAGGGTGCCATTGCTAAACAGACATAGGTATAAGCTATCTTAACAGTCTAAGGTTGAGTTGCTCGATTAGTAGTAGGTTGGTGTGACCGTACTGTTGAAGGGAGAAACTTGCCTGACTGCTAGATTAGGTGGTAACCATGTGCAATTCGCTTGCGGAGTGTGAGCAGACATTTCCGTTTTGTGTAGGAGAGAACTATATTGTAGCGCAACAACCGTGGGCTACCCAGGACCATGGTGAGTTACATCCTACAGGTGCTGTGGTTCCAGACATCCAGATAGAGTTCTGTCTGTGTGGAATTTGCTGTACATTTTATATTTTGTTGCCCATAGTGACCGATGTGATTTTTTTTTTTTTCATGCACATTTGACATTGTGAAATAAAAAGAAACGTATTCCTTACATTTGGCAAAGCTGGATGTGCTACAGCGCACACATGCAAAAAAGACATTCGTTCTCCCATATAAAGTAGTGTATTTCTCCCATGTAATGTTTTTTTCGGAACGGATAGTCAGACACGCCAAAATGTCAGGGAGCCAGAGTTGAGCCTAGTACAACAAGCAGGATCTGGAGCCAGAAGGAATGTCTGCCAAGCAAATCTTTAACAGGAACGCGTCTCTAGAGATGTGACCAAGGCGAAGGCAGAGATCATCTGGGCTGGACGGCTTAAGAAGGCAGGACTGACTAGCAGGATATCAACAGGTGAGTCGCTGTGGAGAGAAAGGAGCTGGCAAATGGCTGAGCGGCCAACTTTGAGAAGAAAGGGCTGAGCCCAGCCCTGACAGTACCCCCTCCTCAATGATCCCCTCCCCTTGGAGGACCACCAGGCTTGAAGGGAAAACGTCTATGGAAATCATGGAGGAGGACAGGGGCATGTACGTCCGAGGATGAGACCCAAGAGCGTTCCTCCGGACCATACCCTTTCCATTGCACCAGGTACTTTATGCGCCCGCGGAACCTACAGGAGTCAACAATAGACTGTACTTTATACTCCTCATGGTTCTCAACCTGTACAGGGTGGGGACGAGGCACTGAGGTGCTAATGTGGTTGCAGACCAAAGGTTTTAATAAGGAGACATGAAATACATTCGAGATACGCATATTAGAAGGAAGGTCTAATGCGTAAGCCACTGGGTTAATCCTGCGAAGAATACGGAAAGGCCCAATAAACCGAGGTGCGAACTTCAGAGAGGGAGCATGAAGTCGGAGGTTGTGAGATGACAGCTAGACCCTGTCCCCAACCTGGTTTGTGCCCAAGTGGAACGAAGACCACAGATACTCCTTTAACACAGGAATACTTTGCGGAACAAACGAGACAGGCAACATGGAGGTTGGAAACTATGATTCGCCATAAACGGGGACAATCGGGAAGCAGATTTCAAGGCACTATTGTTAGCAAACTCCGCCCACAGTAAGAGGTCTGACCAAGTGTTATAATGATCAGAAATATAGCAACGTAGGAATTGCTCCAAGGACTGATTGGCTAGTTCTGCAGCCCCATTAGACTGCGGGTGATACGCAGAGGAGAAAGCAAGCTGAATTCCCAACTGTGCACAAAAGGCTCGCCGGAACCGGGACACAAACTGACTACCCCTGTCCGAGATAATCGCCTTGGGTAGCCCATGTAAGCGAAATATCTCTCGAGCAAAAAATGGAAGCCAGTTTCTTAGACGTGGAATACAATGGGACATTTTCAGGAACCGGTAAACCACCATAAGGATAACTGTGTTGCCCTGGGAGTTGGGTAACTCCACAATGAAATTCCATAGACAGGTGAGTCCAGGGCCTCTCTCTATTGGGTATGGGTTGTAGGAGACCCACTGGAAAGTGTAATGTAGTCTTAATCTGAGCACACACAGAACAGGCAGCTACGAAGGCAGTTACATCAGCACGTAGACTAGGCCACCAGAATTGTGGGAAATGGCCCAAATGAGTTGATTCTTCCCAGGGTGGCCAGCAGCTTTGGGAGAATGGTAAATCTGGAACATGGCAGTACGGAGACTCTCTGGGACAAAGCAGTGGTCACAAGGTTTCTCAGGAGGAGCATGGACCTGAGTGGCAAGAATTTTGTCACCCAAACGATAAGTGAGACTGATGCCGTAGCCAGAATATGATCAGGAGGAATCGCAGCAACCAGAACCAACTCCATCTTTGAAGTGGAGGAAAATTTTTGTGACAAAGCGTCAGTACCAGGTAAGAATAAGACCATATAATTTTTTTTTAACAGTAGATTTTTATTAAACACTTAAGACAGTACAAACATTGTCAGCATTATATGGGGATCCATCATGAGTCAGCAGACTACAGACTTATAGCAATACATGTATAAAACGTATTCTTCTCCATTCCATATGATAATACTGTACTCATAGTCGTGATCATAGTCGTAACCGGGGCCTAAGCCTGTACAATTTGAGAATTATGGTATATTCTTGTAGCTTTTCCTTGATGGGATATTTTAAGGAGATCTTTGGATATAGTATCTGTGTGCAATTGATCAGTCAACCCCACCACCTCCCAGATTAGAGGGGGGGGAAATATAGACGCATGGGGTCTCCCCCCAACACCTGGGGTCAACCACATGCGTCCACCCAGCTCGACCACACTTTGTCGAATTTTTGAGGACAGTTCCTGCTCTCATAGATTAAACGGTATAGCGGCAGTGCATTATTTACCGCCGCTTCCCATGCAACTTTAGTAGAAGCCTCTTTTTTCTTCCAATTGAGGAGTATTTCTCTCCTTGCATAGAATTAAGGAGTATGTTAAGCATTGTTTAATGTAGGGCTGAAACAACCAATCGATTAATCGACAACTAATCGATTATGTAATTAATCGATTACTATTTTCATGATCGATTAATTGGCCAGTAACATAATGGGGTTAAAAAAACTAAAATGAGTCCTTTTATAGTACAAAAAGAGTAAATCACTACTGTAAATATTACTTTTACAGTTCTACAGTAAAAAAATATGAACCCCTTACAGTAGTGATTATCTGCTTTTTTGTACTATAAAGGGCTAATTTTTGGTTTTTTAACCCCATTATGTTACTAAACGTAAAAGCAAACTGCATAGGTGTCCGAGTCTTATGCTGGCCACACGAATTTTCAGGCGAGAATATTCAGACGAAAAATCTTTGTACATTCGATGAATGAAAGAATGTTGTTTGAAATTTTCACTTGTTTTTAACATTCCGTTTTTAAAATGAATGTAATTTCTGAACGAAAACCACACACACTGTCTGAAAATTCCTTTGACCAAGAAGTTTTCTATTTTCCCGTCACTGTGGTTGAAAATGAACATCGATTTGACCCAACTAACGATTAGCAAATCGAATGAACGTTCTTAAAGTTACATATTTTTTTGAAGGAAGACATTGTTTAATAAAAAAAATTGATCTCGGAGTCGGATATTTACCAGATTGACCCTCTAAAAGTATATACAGTATATCCCCTCTAATAGTATATGCAGTATATATCCCCTCTAATAGTATGTACAGTATATATCCCCTCTAATAGTATGTACAGTATATCTCTCCTCTAATGGTATATACAGTATATCTCTCCTCTAATGGTATATACAGTATATCTCTCCTCTAATAGTATATACAGTATATCTCTTCTGACTGTTTTTCTCAGAGTGGATTTGATATTTTGCTCCCTAACCATATAGTTGGTTATTTATATTTACCACAGCATAGTGATATTTGAGAATAAATTGCCTTTTTTTAAAACTTTACATATTAACTAAATTATACACCACACTTTTTTTTTTAAGGTTATTAACCGATTAATCGACACAATAATCGGCCAACTAATCGATTATGAAAATAATCGTTAGAGGGAGACCGATACATTAAACTAGGGCTGCAACTATTTCTTCCAAATAACTGAGAAGTAGAATTGAGGGATCCATTGGTATCTCAGCACCACACACCACCCCCAGCTTGTCTGCCACTGCGCTCCAATATGGGCGCAGCTTGGGACAGGACCAGACCATATGAAAAAATGTTCCCACTTCCAGTTCGCATCTAGTACAGGTGGAGCTCTTTTCGGGGTAAATTTGTGCAAGTCGCTGGGGCGTATAATAGGCTCTATGGATAAACTTTAGCTGTATAAATCTATCCTTGGCTGCAATCATGGACGGGATAAACGTGGTCAGGCACTCTTCCCATTCCTCCTCCCCCAGCAAGGGAATATCCGTCTGCCATTTGACTCTGATTCTGTCAGTTTTAACATCATGGGCCACTGTTAAGTACAAATAAAGAGAAGACAGGGGTTTCTCCAGCATCCCAGAGATCAGGAGACGCTCGATTGAATCTGGTTCGAGCGTCGCCCGATCAGGAAACTGGGCCTTGAGGGCATGCTGCAACTGCATGTATCTGAAAAGGAAGGAATTTGGTAAATTATGGGCCTGTTGCATCTCTCTAAATGACTGTATTCTTCCCCTTGACATTACTTGTTTTAATTTAGTGATGCCTCGCCTAGCCCATGTCACTGGATCCGGGACAGTGAATAGGTGCGGGAGCATAGGATTAGCCCACAGTGGAATGTGTGGGGAGACAGTGGCTGGTTGTAATAAAGCTGCCCTAGAGGACCTCCAGACTTGAATGGTGGTTTTCATGGGGCCTGTAACAGCAGGAGTAGCCTTTATTCCTCTATACGGGAGATTGGATATCGCCGCATAGGAGCCCATAACTGCCGCCTCCAATGTAACAGCCGGGTTTTGGCGAGGCTGCGAGAACCACCATCTCACCGTCACTAGGACGGCCGCCCAGTAATACATTAAGAAGTTTGGCAGGGCTAGTCCACCTCCAGACAGCGGAAGGTATAATATGGCCTTAGCTACCCTTGGGGCTTTCCCCGCCCAAATGAAAAATCACCACGCTCTAGCCTACGAAAAAAGGATTTGGGTATCAAAACTGGGGTTTGCCTGAAATAATATAAAAATTTTGGTAAGTAGATAATTTTCAATAAGTTCCCCCTACCAACCAGAGACAGGGGGAGTGACCTCCAGGTGGAACACTTTTGTTGTAGCTGAGGCAATAGTGGATAAACATTCCTGTCTAGGTATCCCTTTAACTCGCCCCCTACGCGTACTCCCAAGTATGTGAACTCCCCCACCCATTTCAATGGAGTATTTGTGTCTGAAAAGGGGTAGGGAACTGCAAAGGGGAAAAAGCATCGATTTGTTCCCATTGATGCGAATACCCGAAAACCGACCGAATGTATTAAAAAGGGCCAGCGCCGCATGTAGGGAGTCCGAGGCATCCGCTAGATACAGGAGGGAGTCATCCGCGTACAACAAAATTTTCTCGGTGATGGCTCCCACCTGTATCCCCTTGACCGTTTCATCTGCTTTAAGTAAAATAGCTAGCGGCTCGAGTGCCATAGCAAAGAGGGCCGGGGAGAGTGGGCATCCCTGCCTCGTGCCCCTCTCGAGGGAAAATCTGTCCGACAGGGTGGCATTAGTGCGGATACGAGCCGTAGGTCTGGCGTACAAAAGTCTAAGCCAGGTCAAAAATTTAGACCTAAAGCCGAACCTAGAAAGGACTGCCCATAGGTAGCCCCACTCGACCGAACCAAACACTTTTTCCGCGTCGAGTGAGGCTACCACTCCTGAGCCCCTCAACGCAGAAAATGCCATATGCGTGTGTAGTCGTCGAATATTGATGTCTGTCCCCCTGCCAGGCATAAAGCCTGTCTGGTCTGGATGAATTAGGGCCGTGATCACCGTATTTAATCTGTTGGCAAGGATTTTTGACAGAATCTTAGTATCTACATTGAGTAGAGAGATGGGGCGGTAGGACGAGCATAGGGTCGGGTCTTTCCCTGCCTTGGGGATGACCACAATCACCGCCTCGTACATAGAGTCAGGAATAGAGTCCGCAGCCATAGACTTCGCCAATAGGGATTGAATTTTGGGGGCCAGCTGTTCTGCATACATTTTGTAAAGTTCGACTAGGATGCCATCTGGGCCAGGGGTTTTGCCCGTCTGCATCATTTTTAGTGCTTTCAGAATTACCTCAACACTAATGGGAGCGTCTAATTTATTAGCATACGTAGGGGTAAGGGACAGTATGTCAATATTGTTCAGATAAGCCGTCAGCTCCGCAGGGTAAGACAATGTAATTGAAACTAGACAAGAAAAGAGCCCATCGCTCCCTTCCGGGAGAGAGGCGTTTAACCTCAGACAAGAATGTGTGAGATTCTTATGGTCAGTAAGAATGAGAACTGGCACAATGGTACCTTCGAGGAGATGTCTCCATTCTTTCAGGGTTAAAATGATCGCTAACAGTTCTCTGTCACCAGTCTCATAATTGCACTCCGCAGGTGTCAATTTCTTGGAAACGTAGTCACAAGGATGCATAGGGCTCTGAGGTAGGACGTTGAGACAGAAGGGTGCCAACTCCAATCTCATAAGCATCAACCTCAAGCATAAAGGGTAACGTAGGATCAGGATGTGCCAACACAGGAGCAAAAACAAAGGCAGCCTTGAGACTCTCAAAGGCCTTAATGGACTCCGAAGACCAACTCTGTGGGTTACTGTCCTTTCTGGTCATATCAGTCAGGGGCTTGACCTGAGACGAGAATTTACAAATAAACTTCTGATAATAGTTGGCAAAGCCAAGAAAATGCTGCAGAGGACGTAAACCCACGGGTCGGGGCCACTGTAGGACTGCTGAAAATTTCTCGGGGTAACTCAAGACAACAGGTTTTTGCGTCTCCCATAGAGGGTTTGCCCAGGCCAAGGCTCTCTCAGAAAGCAAAGATATCACGAAATCCTACTTTGCTTCTGTCCATGGGGAAACGCCTGGGGCAGCATCTCAAAGTATATCTCAACCTGGTTCAGAAACACTCTGCGTTGGACTGGATCATTCCAAATCACTGGGAAAGTGGAGCAGAACCAGACATGCCTCCTTAGAGGGAATACTCGAGGTTCCAGGTGAGCCGTGCGACTCAGGAGCGTTTAACGCCATGGCAAACTGATCCATGCGGTGATCCTGCTCATCCAGTCTGGGAAAAAATATTACCAACAAGCGGATTGTCTGCATCTTCTGAATTCATGACCTTCGCCTACTGTCATAAACCATGAATCAGACTGAGACAGAAGTACAGTTAAATCACACTTTGCTTACTTTTTTTTTATTAATAGAGTTAAACGTAGTCAAAACATAGCCAGAGTTCAGGAACCGGAATGGATAGTCAGACAAGCCAAAACGTCGGAGCCAGAGATGAGCATAGTAGAACAGCAAGCAGGATCTGGAGCCAGAAGGCATGTCGGCCAAGCAAGTCTTTAACAGGAACACAGGAGAGCGTCTCTAGAGATGTGGCAAAGGCAGAGATCATCTGTGCTGGACGGCTTAAGTAGGCAGGACTGACGAGCAGGATATCAACAGGTGAGTCTGTGGAGAGAAAGGAGCTGGCAAATAGCCGACAGCTGAGCGGCCAGCTTTGAGAAGGGAGGGCTGAGCCCAGCCCTGACACATTGTTAAAGAAAAATAATATATTGCTTAATGTTCACAGACAAAATGTTGACTGTGGTATTTGGAATGAGTGGTTAAAAAATGTTGCTTTGTGTTTTATTTCCTAGCGCTAACATGCTATAGACAAGTTAATGTGGCCCCCACACCTCACTACACAAATGCTTGTCAGAGAGGCCTAGTTTACCCATTATCTTGCATAAAACTCCAAGGGATTAAAGAATAATGCATGTGAAATTACAAAGTTAAGGTCAGTTTCTATAAACCAGATAAAGTAAAATAATTTTGTTAGTCACAATCCGTTCAGCATCTTTGAACAACAGTTGTAAAAAGCAGGATGTCCTTCACCCCTGTGGCTAAAAACAGGCTCGTTTTCTTTTGAAGTTGTATGACAAAAGTCCCTTAGAGCCTGTTTCCTCTTTATCTAATGACAGCTACAACAAATTGTGACACTGGGTGTCACTCCTGTGAATATTTCAACACCTTGCATTTACAGCTCTAACTTTGTGTGACCTTCTCCCTGCATAATGTTTTGTATAATTCCAGCAATTTTGAATTGAGGATTGCAGGACCTTGGATTCATTTGGTGTATAGAGAAAACATGCTACAGTCCTATAGAAAATAAAGAATAAGCTGTTTTTTATTTGTTTATGGAAAATAGCATTTAGTTGCAGTTTGGCTCAAGTACATTTGTGTTCACCACTGTGTACTATTTATACCAATTATATAAGAAGGGTCATGAAATGACTCTAAGATACTTTTCCCTTTTTTGTGTTTCTTTTTGCAATCCTACTGTTCTTAATCACTTCAATGCCGGCCACTTTCACCCCCTTCCAGCCCAGGCAAATTTTCAGCTTCCAGTTCTGTTGCACTTTGAACAATGAAACGGATCACTGCTCCAGGTGAGTATGATATTCCACAGGAACGAAGGGCTGGGTGCTAGCTCCGGCTCGCAACTGAACATGTAGACCTAGTAGAAAAAATAGCTGCAAAAAAGGAATGGCGGGACCCAGAAAGGAAGCCTTTCTTTCTAGAGCATTAAAACGCAGATTCCCTTTTTCAGAGGATGAAGTTGCTGTATGGAACAAGTCCCCAAGACTGGATGCAGCCTTCTCTCAGGTATCCAGAAAAACAGACTTGGCGTTTGAAGATATGGGGGTGCTAGCAGACCCCATTGACAAACGGATGGATTCTATACTTGGAAAGTCCTGGGATTCTTCTCTAGGCAACCTTAAGCCTGCCATGGCCGTCAGTGGTGGCACGTAACATGGAGCACTGGCTAACCCATATAAAAGCTCATATTGAAGCTGGGACCGCTAAGGAGAAGATTCTCTCCTCCTTCCCAATGCTCTTGAAGGGGATCGCATACATTGCTGACGCCTCAGTCGGTCCGCATGTCTGCCAGATCTTCTGCCTTGGCCAACTCAGCTAGGAGAGCCCTTTGGTTAAAGACCTGGCAGGGGGACAATGCTTCAAAAATAAAGCTTTGCGGGGTCCCTTTCACGGGGGACTTGCTGTTCGGTCCAGATCTGGAGGCGGTTCTTGATCGAACGGCTGATAAAAAGGCCTTCCCCTTGAAGAAAAAATTGGGAACAGCCTAAAAAGAAGACTCGCTCACAAAGGAAGTTTAATTTTCCAAGAGCAGAGTCTCAGAAAAAAGTCTGGACCAACAAGGGCAGAGGGCACGGGGGAGCGGTTTTTCACCCTCCTGAACAGCCCCGAAAGCCCCAATGATGGGTTAACCCCAGTGGGAGAAAGACTGGGGGCCTTCCTCCCACAGTGGGAGTCAGTTACCTCCCAATCAGTTTATTCTAGGGATTGTAAGGAGGGGGTACAGATTAGAATTCTCAAGTCCCCCCCCCCCCCCCCACACACACATGCTGCTGGTTACGGACTTGCCAAAGTGTGCGGAGAAGGCAGCGGCATTAATAAGCTCACTGGAGGATCTAGAGCGGCAGGATGTGATATCACGTGTCCCATCCGGAGAAATAGGCAGGGGTTGCTACTCCCACATCTTTGTGGTTCAGAAGTCTTCAGGGAAATTCAGGCTCATCCTGAACTTGAAGCCCCTGAACCTATCAATCTCCTACAAGAAATTTTGGATGGATTCCATTTTTTTTTTTTCTGTAAAAACACTGCTTCCTCCGAATTGCTACATGGCGTCCATAGATCTAAGGGACGCCTATCTGCACATTCCGATCGCAGAGGACAGTCAGAAGTTCCTCAGGCTGGCGGTAAGGTCCGGGGAGGAAGTAGAGCATCTTCAGTTCCAAGCCCTCCCCTTTGGGCTCTCCTCTTCGCCCCGGATATTCACCAAAGTTTTGGTGGAAGTTCTGGCTTTTATGCGCCTTCGGGGAATTTCGGTTATCGCATACCTGGACGACCTGCTCCTTTTTGCTCCCTCACTGATGCAGCTGGTCCAGGATTTGCTGGTAGCAAGAGGTATACTGGAACATCTGGGATGGCTCCTAAACTTGGAGAAATCCAGCCTGGTTCCATCCCAGAGGATTACATTCCTAGGTTACATCCTGGACTTAACCCAACAGAGAGTTTGTCTTCCTTTAGAGAAAATTGTCAAAATAGACAGAGCCTTGGCAGTTCTGCAGGGCAATCTCCAAATCACCATAAGAAGGGCCATGTCAGCCTTGGGATTGCTGACAGCTGCCCTCCCAGCAGTAAGGTGGGCAGTAGTGCACTTCCGCCCTTTACAGTGGTTCATTCTGAAAGTTTGGGACCACATTCAGAAGTCCTTAGACTCGGCGTTCTTCATTCTTGTACGAGTGAAGAGATCCCTGTGGTGGTGGAGAAAGGCAGCAAACCTATTGCAGGGTCTGGAGTGGGTTCTGCCTGTGTCCAAAATTGTGACAACAGACGCAAGCGGCACAGGTTGGGGCACACACCTGGGGGCGAGTCTGGCACAAGGTTCCTGGGGAGTCGAGGACGCAGTGCAGTCCTCGAACTGGAGAGAACTGAGGGCCATTTTTCTGGATCTCAGAGCTTTCCAACAGGAGCTCCGGGGACATCATGTACAGATCCGCTCAGACAATTCCTCAGCAGTTGCTTGCGTAAACCGACAGGGGGGTCTGACGGAGACAATTTTCAGTTGGGCCGAGGTCACGGTACTCTCACTATAAGCTGTTCACCTGAAGGGGGAATTAAACCAGAGAGCAGACTTCCTCAGCTGGGGGAAAGCGATTGGGTCCTCACTCAAGTCTTCTCCAAGATGATTATCGAGAAATGGGGGATCCCATGAATGGACCTTTTCGCTTCAAGGGAAAATACGAAGGCCCCCCTCTTTTTCTCCCTGAACTGCTGGGACGGGGCGATAGGGGTGGACGCTCTGTCTCAGAGCTGGCATTTTTCCAAATGCTATGCCTCCCCCCCCCCCCCCCCTTCCGGTTCTGTTGCTTGCGGTCTTGAGAAAATTCCAGTTAGAGGAAACGACCCTGAACCTGATAGCGCCACACTGGCCCAGGAGCCCATGGTTCTCGGTCCTAAGGAAACTGGCGGTGGAACCACCCTGGATACTACCGGTCAGGGTAGATCTACTCTATCAAGGCCCAGTCTGCTGCCCTCAGGTGGAGAGGTGGAATCTGGCTGCCTGGCTACTGAAGAGGACTTGCTGAGAAGTAAGGGGTTTTCCGAGGGATTGGTAACAACCTTTCTAAATTCTAGGAAAGAAGAGACGCGCAGAATCTATTTGAAGGTCTGGAAGAAATTCAATTCTTGGTGCGCAGAAAGCTCCTTTTTAATGTTCCCAGTCCAGTAGCAAGGCTAGAGTTCCTTCAGAGTGGGGCGGATAAGGGTTTGCCACTTAGTACCCCTAAGTGTATTCCTTAAACAGCTAGCAGTAAATCCCTGGATATCCAGGTTCTTTAGAGCCTTAAAGAGGAGCTGCACCTTTAAAAAAAAAAAAAAAAAAAAAATTTAAAAGCCAGCAGCTACAAATACTGCAGCTGCTGACTTTTAATAAATGGACACTTACCTGTCCCAGGGTCCAGCGATGTCGGCAGCTGAAGCCGATCAATCGCTCGGCTGCCCCCGCCGCCATCCTCGGTCAGGGAATCGGGAAGTGAAGCGCTGCGGCTTCACTGCCCGGTTCCCTACTGCGCATGCGCGAGTCGCGCTGCGCCCCTGCACTGGTCCCCGTTGTGTGCTGGGAACTGTGTGTTTCCGAGCACACAACGGGGGTGGGGCGGGCTTCTGCAGCTGTCTAAGCCCAGAAGTGGCTGCAGATACCTGTATTAGACAGGTATCTGCACCCCCTCCCCCCTGAAAGGTGCCAATTGTGGCACCGAAGGGGGGGGAGGAATCCGATGAGCGGAAGTTCCACTTTAGGGTGGAACTCCGCTTTAAGTAGGCAGAGACCAGTCAGCTCTCGCCCCTTTCCCATATGGGATCTATCCTTAGTATTGCAGGCCCTTACAGAGGGACCTTTTGAACCTTTTGAGTCTTGTACGATGAAGTTTTTAACCCTCAAGACGGTTTTCTTAGTAGCCATCACTACTGCAAGGAGGGTTAGTGAGCTACAAGCCCTCTAGGAGGGCACCTTTCTTTCTAGTTTTTCCGGATAGGATTATTTTTAAAACCGATCTGGCCTTTTTTCCAAAGGTGGTTTCGGAATTTCATAGAAGCCAGGAAATTTGTTTACCCACTTTTTGTTCAAATCCTTTGAGGGATATATATATCTCTAATCTCTAATCTCTAATCTCTAATCTCTATCTTCGGGCTTATTCCACTAGGGCTCTGGCAACGTCACAAGCAGAGTTGGCTGGTGCTACACCTGATCAGATCTGTAGAGCAGCAACGTGGTCAAGTTTTAAGACTTTTTTAAGCACTACAGACTGGACTTATTGTCTGCCCAGGACCAGGCTTTTGGGCGTAAAGTTCTGCAGGCAGTAGTCCCACCCTAGGGTAAGGGCTCGCTTATCCTCTCAAGTGTGCTGTCCTGAAAGACGAAAGGGGGAAAATCGAAGTTACTTACCGGTAATGTTTTTTCCAAGAGTCTTTCAGGACAGCACCGATACCCACCCAAATGTTGTCTTGCCACTAGGACGTGAGAGCACCAGGAATATGAAAGTTATGTGTTCTTATGTCTCCCTAGACTGGCCGGAGGTTCTCGTGCAAAAACTGACGGGCTGAAGGGAAGGGGCGACTTAAAAGTCCTGGTGTAGGTGGTGTTTCCTAAGAGGGGAGGAGCCAAGGTCTCAAGTGTGCTGTCCTGAAAGACTCTTGGAAAAAACGATTTTTTTTTTTTTTTTTTTGTCACAATTATTTGAAAAATTAAGAAATTAACCACTTCGGCCCTGGAAGGATTTGCCCCCTAATGACCAGGCCATTTTTTGCGATACGGCATTGCGTTGCTTTAACTGACAATTGTGCGTTCGTGCAATGTTTTACCCAAACAAAGTTGATCTCCTTTTTTTCATCTCCTACAGTGTTGTGTGGTTTTATTTATTTATTTTTTTGTTATCTTGACTGCGACATTATGGTGCACACTTTTGACACCATTTTAGGACCATTGTTCTTTATACAGCGATCAGTGCTATAAAAATGCACTGATTACTGTGTAAATGACACTGGCAGGGAAGGGGTTAAGTGTGTCCTAGGGAGTGATTCTAACTGTGGGGGGGGATGGGCTACAATTCACATGACAGTGATCACTGCTCCCGATGACAGGGAGCAGTGATCTGTCATGTCACAAGGCAGAACGGGGAAATGCCATGTTTACATAGGCACTTCCCTGTTCTGGGGCTCCGTGACACCATTGCCGGTAGACCAGCGGACTCGCGGGCATGGTCACGCTGTATGGGGCGTGCGCTGGCTAGCCCCGCCAATTATAGGGGACTTGCAGGTACGCCCATTTTCCCACCGAAGCCATTGTGCCGACGTATAGCGGCGTGCAGCGGTCGACAAATGGTTAGTGGTTGTAAAAAATTTAAGAATGCATATCCCACTATAGTGTGTACTAACCTGAATCCAAAGCACAGAGTATGGTTCCTCTATGATCTCTCTTCTCTCATCTGCATGAGTCACTCATAACAAATTAAGCCGACATTTCAGCCTCCCCAGAGTGTGTGTGGAGGGGGGTATGTCACCTTTTTCTCCAATCGGCAATCAGATTACACTCGTGTTGTAAAATGTTTTGGAAGACTGTAGAGAGCTGCAGGTACAACTTTTTATGCATGAGGATTTGTTTAGTTTCTGTGTAGTCACTTCACTGGGTATATGTAAAAGTTTACAACCACTTTAACTACTTCAATACCAGACACTTTCACCCCCTTCCTGCCCTGGACAGTTTTCAGCTTTCAGCACTATAACACTTTTGACAATTGCGCAGTCATGCAACACTACACCCAAATTACATTTTTATCATTGTTTTTTACACAAATAGAGCTTTCTTTTAGTGGTATTTAATCACAGCTGGGTTTTTTTTTTGAACATAACCCAAAAATAAAACATTGCTGACAATTAAAAAGTGAAAAAAAAAAGGCGTGCCCCCCCCCCCCCCCGTCTATACTAGGCCAAATATAAAAAAAATAACTGCATGGAATCTATGCATATCTGACCCTTATCCGTGCATGCAGCATAGCAGCCCAGGAAACGGGCAGGGGGACGAGCGAGCGCCCCCTCGTGAACCATACCAGGCTACATGCCCTCATCATGGACGGTGGATGCTTTTGGACAGGGGGCTCGGTCCTCCCCAAAGCACCTTGTCCCCATTTTGATGGGGACAAGAGCCTTATCCCCACAACCCTGGACTGTGGTTGGGGGATCTGCGAGCAGGGGGCTTATCAGAATCTGGAAGCTCCCTTTAACAAGGGGGGCCCCCAGATTCCGCCCCCTATGTGAATGAGTATAGATACATAGTACTCCTACCCATTCACCAAAAAGTGTAAAAGTAATTAAAACACACAGGTTTTTTACAATTCCTTTATTAAAAAGTGACTGCCCCAAAAAAGAAAAAAGATTGCTCCGCTGTCAACTAAGGCAAACTGTGAACGCCTGGCTTGCCATTCCGTTCGACAGCTCTTTTATATAGGTAAGGGGCGGAGCCACCTAGGGATGTCACTTAGTGGCAACGCCCCTTTGTAATGTCGCTGACTGGTACATGCTGGGTTGATGACGTCACAAGAGGGCGGTGGCTCTGCTCTTGCCTATATAAGAGCTGTCAAATGGCAAGTCAGGCTTTTGTGATTTGCCTTAGTTGAAGGCGGAGTCTTTTTTTACATTTTTTTTATTTATTTATTTTTTTTGTGTGGTGGTTGTCGTGATGGACAATGGATTTACATCAGGGGACACTGTTGGGTGTTTGTTTTTTGTATTACTTTTTGATACTTTTTTGGTGAATGGGTAGGGGTACTCATTTACATGGGGGGGCTGGGATCTGGGGGCCTCCTTCTTGGCCACCAATTTTTAGCTTTTCATGCTCTCACTTTGAATGACAATTGCGCGGTCATGCTCCAAATTAAATTTTTATAATTTTGTTCACACAAACTGCTTTCTTTTGGTGGTATTTATTCACCACTTTTTTTTTTTTTTTTTATGGTTCGGGGGGGGGGGGGGGGGGGGGCGCTTGCTTACACCTCCCCCTTCTTTTCTGGCCTACCAGGCTAAGTGCTCGGATAAGGGTCTTGGTATGGATTTAGGATGGAGGGAACCCTGTGCTCCTTTCTTCCCCCTTCTTCCTTCTTTTTTTTTTTTTTTTATTATGGCATGTGGTTCCTGTTAACATCTATACCGAACATGAAGTGTCTATTGCCAGCAGTTTAAAAGTCCTTTTTCATGCTGGTTTTTTTTTTTTTTCTTCTTTAGAAATGTCTGTTTTGCTGCAGCAGGTTCTATACACGGTACAGATGCGCCACTTTACATGCAGACTAAGGGGACTATATTTTAAAGAAACTTTTTATTGTTGCATTTTAAACATCATTAATATCACTGCTCCTGTAAAAACAATCCTTATAATTTTTTTTTTTTTTTGCATTGACACATGTCCCCTAGGGCAGTACCCAGACCCCCCATACCCTTTTTATGGCCAAATACTTGCATAAAAGGGTTCAAAATTCGAGTCCCGTAAACATTAATAGGGTTTGGGTCAGAATTTTTTTTTCTCTGGAATTCTGTTGCGAACCGAACATGGGGGTGTTCGGCCCATCTCTACTTAGGAGTTTGACAATGCATGGTAAGTGAGAGGGTCTGTGGGATATACAGTTTTGCTCATAAGTTTACTTGCCCTAGCAGAATTTGGATTCTGGCCATTTTTTCAGAGAATATGATTGTTAACAAAAACATTTCTTTCACTCATGGTTAGTGTTTGGCTGAAGCCATGTATTATCAATTAGGGATGCACCGAATGGGTTTTTGGTGCAGATACCGAAAATAATTCTTCCTTGATCCCGAAAACTGAAACCGGTACCGAAAGTGACTGTTTGTTTGTTTTTAAAAATATTTTTATACAAGAAATGGTCAGACTGCAGAGATGGTCAGAGACCTGCGGAGATGGTACAGGCGATGGTCAGAGACTGCGGAGATGGTACAGGCGATGGTCAGAGACTGCGGAGATGGTACAGGCGATGGTCAGAGACTGCGGAGATGGTACAGGCGATGGTCAGAGACTGCGGAGCTGATACAGGCGATGGTCAGAGACTGCAGAGATGGTACAGGCGATGGTCAGGGACTGCAGAGATGGTACAGGCGATGGTCAGAGACTGCAGAGATGGTCAGAGACTGCAGAGATGGTACAGGCGATGGTCAGAGACTGGGGACATGATACAAGAGATCGATGCAGCCAGCCAGCGTCCCCGGTAGTGCAGCCAGCATCCCCATTGCAGCGAGAGGAGAGCCGCCGCCGTCTGTTTGATTACAGTGCTGGGGGAGGGGCTGTATATGACGGCGGGCAGCAGGGAACACACAGCTATTGAAATGAAAGCTGTGATGTTCCCTGCTGCCCGCCGTCACATACAGCCCCTCCCCCTTGTCCAGGCACTTTGATAGACAGATCACCCGTCCCATTGGATGGGTGATCTGTCTATCAAAGTGCCCGGAGGAGGTGCTGTATGTGACGGCGCGCAGCGGGGAACACACAGCTATTGAAATGAAAGCTGTGATGTTCCTGGTGCTGTAATCAAACAGGCTGCGGCGGCTCCTCGCTTTTCTATGATATAGGAAGCCCCCCTGATAGGCGGCGGAGACCCGCCCCATTTTCGGCTTTTTGCCGTAAGGGCCATTTTCGGCCAATATGTTTCGGCGGATGAAATTTCGGTGCATCCCTATTATCAATTTACTGTGTTTTTTACTATTTTTAAATCATGGCAACAAACTACCCAAATAACCCTGATCAAAAGTTTACATACCCTGGTGATTTTGTCCTGATAACATGCACACAAGTTGATACAAAGGGGTTTGAATGGCTATTAAAGGTAACCACCCTCACCTGTGATCTGTTTGCTTGTAATTGGTATGTGTGTGTGTATATATGTATGTATATATACATTTACATTTTTTTTTTTTTTTTTTTTCAATGAGTTTCTGGACTCCTGACAGACCCGTGCTGCACTGACTTTTTGGGATTCTGAGTAATGGGGAAATCAAAAGAATTGTCAAAGGATCTGCGGAAAAAATTAGTTGAACTGTATAAAACAGGAAAGGGATATAAAAAAAAAATATCCAAGGAATTGAGACTGCTGATCAGCAGTGTTCAAACTCTAATCAAGAAGTGGAAAATGAGGGGTTCTGTTGAAACCAAACCATGGTCAGGTAGACCAACTAAAATTTCAGCCACAACTGCCAGGAAAATTGTTCGGGATGTAAAGAAATACAGGACTCTGAAAACATGTGGTGTGGCTGTTTCAAGATGCACAATAAGGAGGGACTTTTAAGATGACATGGTCGAGTTGCCAGAAGAAATCCATTACTATGCAAATGCCACAAAGTATTCCTCTTACAATACACCAAATGGCACAGAGACGAGCCTCAAACCTTCTGGCACAAAGTCATTTGGAGTGATGAGACCAAAACTTAGCTTTTTTGGCCACAATAATAAACGCTACATTTGGAGAGGAGTCAACAAGCCTCTGATGAAAGGTACACCATTCCTATTGTGAATCAGAGGTGGATAACTGATGTTTTGGGGTTGTCTGAGCTACAAAGGCACTGGAAATTTGGTCAAAATTGTTGGCAAGATGAATGCAGTATGTTATCAAAAAATACTGGAGGAACATTTGCATTCATCAGCCAGGAAGCTGCGCATGGGATGTACTTGGACATTCCAACATGACAATGATCCAAAACACAAGGCCAAGTCGACTTGTCATTGGCTACAGCAGAATAAAGTGAAGGTTCTGGAGTGGCCATCTCAGTCTCCTGACCTCAATATCATTGAGCCACTCTGGGGAGATCTCAAGTGTGCAGGTCATGCAAGACAGCCCAAGAATTTACAGGAACTGGAGGCTTTTTTTCCAAGAGGAATGGGCAGCTTTACCGTCTGAGAAAATAGAGCTTCATGCACAAAATGCCACAACCCAAGACTTCAAGCTGTCATTGATGTTAAAGGGGGCAATGCATGGTATTAAGAACTGGGGTATGTTAACTTTTGATGAGGGTCATTTGGGTAGTTTCTGTTGCCATTATGACTTAAAAAGAGTAAACACAGTTGACTATTAATAAATGGCTTCAGCCAAACTCTAACCATGAGTGAAAAATTTTGTGTTATCATTCATATTCTCTGAAAAAAATGGCCAAGGAATCCATAAATTCTGCCAGGGTATGTAAACTTTTGAGCACAACTATCTATAACCACAAGTTAAAGCATACTATTTGATGCATTCTCTTTGACATTCTTATGGTATTGATGTGTTTTGAACCACCGCATTTCATTTTGAATGTTTGTACTTTAAAGCTCTCCATTCTGTTAAGAATGCTTATGTTGACTGTTGTATTCTACATTCCCGCCATCCATTCTGTTCAGAATGCTTATGTTTCTGATAATTGTATTTTGACATTTCTGCATTTCATTTAGAATGCTTATGTTACCGACTGTTGTGTTTTTAAACCACTGTATTTCAAATTGTTTTTTCGGTTTCTTCTTTAAAAATTTAGGTTTTTGTTGCCTGCGTTCTTAAACTGATTGTGAAGCCTCTGTTATTTTTAACCTAAAAAAAGTCAACATGATCTTAAAGGCCCACTACCCCTCTTCTAAAAATAATTATATGTATGTGTGAATGTAACTAATATATATGAATGGGTAAATGGCATATATGACAATTTTCTTAGACACAAGTTTCCCTATAAAATCATAGTTAATGTATACAAGCGTATTGAAAGTAAAATTTCTTACTGCGAACAATGCAATGCTCTATTTGTCATGCTGAAAGTCTGAAATTAAAGTGATACTAAATTATTATTTTTAATTTTTTTAATAACAAACATGTTTATACTTTCCTGCTCTATTTAGTGGTTTTGCACAGAGCAGCCCAGATCTTCCTCTTTTCGGGTCCCTCTTCACTGCTCCTAGCCCCTCCCTCCTGTTCAGTGCCCCCAGAGCAAGCAGCTTGCTATGGGGGCATCCAAGCTGAGTCACAACTCTGTGTGTCCATTCAGACAAGGAGCAGCAGCCTGGCCTTGACTCCTTTCTTTTATTGGCTGAATGACTTTGGCGCCCTCTGCTAATGAGGGGAGTCCTGGGCAGCCGAGACATTCGTACAACATCTCTGGATCTAGAGGGAGCTCAAATAAGTATTCGAAGGCTGAGGGGGGCTGCTGCACACAGGGATGTGTGGGTGTTTTTTTTTTTTTTTTTTTTTTTTTTTTTTAATGCATAGGTCAAGATGAGAAACTTTCTGCCTTTACAATCACTTTAAGAAGCCACACTACCATGTCGAGGCAAGTGTGATCCCTAAATCAAATCAAAACTGCGTTCCCAGCTATGGAATGTATATAGCAATGAATACATTTAGATCAGGCTTATGTGAAAGCAGCAGGTTTTCTTCTTCAAAGAAAACAATTTGTTTTCTATGTGCCCTAGCAGTGACTGACATTGATCCAGTGTGGAAAAACTAGCCCTAAAGTTACAACATCGCACCAGAAGCTCAACATCTCACATTATAGCTGAAGACTTCCATCGTGTTTTTGCATTAAAGAGGAGTTCCACCCAAAAGTGGAACCTCCGTTAATTTGTCCACCCCCCCCCACTTCTCCACATTTGGCACCTTGGGGGGGGGGGAGAAACAGGATACCTGTCTTTGACACCACTTTCCCACCACTGCATTGTGGGGGATTACAGGCATGGTGCAGTGAAAAAAATACAGCACATTGCGAGGCTGTTCAACCTTTCTGTTATGGATGTGTTCCACACCTTTTCAATGGTCAGTACTAACGCAGGCACACTTCTATTATGGTGGTTGGTATTTTTATATTCCAAACAGATATGTATATGAGCCTGTGCAAAGGAAAACCAATATATTCCTTGGTTCAAGCATCTTCCTTTCCCCAAACCTACTGCAGCCTCTCCACCACACACTGGAACATGCACACCAAAGAGTCATCGGGTAAGAGACCGCACTCCCATGCAGGAGCTCCAATAGAAGCCTGGCTAGCATTATCATTTATTGGCATCAATACTTTTCTGAACCGCTGAGTCAAAATACGTATGTAGATCTGGTAGGGAAGGGCTACCTTCAAAAGGTGGACTTTACAAAGTAAGGTTTCTTAGACACAGTTATAAGTTAACTAGGTGACCTAACTTGGAGAAGTCCGGTCATTTGTATAAAAATTAAGTCTGCTACAAATACTGTAGCTGCCGACTTTTAATAAAGACACACTTTGCTGGACTTCGGGTCCCCAGGGCCATCGCTTGTGGGAAGTTGGCTGTGGCTTCTTAGCTGGCTCCCCACTGCATGCATGAGCACTTTTTGAATGTACCTGCACCCTCCTGGAAAATGTGACGTGTCTAAGGAGAATCCCTGGGGGGGTTGAACTTATGCTTGGTTCGCCTTGTGGGAGCAGGTAAGTGCCAAAAAATGGGTATCCGCGCTCAAAAAAAGCCATCAAAAATGAATATTTTGGTGCTAAGTGAGCAGGAGAAGAAGCAGGACTTCCCTTTTTTTAAGTGAAGTTCTGCTTTAAAGCTGAAGTTTAGGTATGGTCTATTTTTATATAGTTACATTGGTCCAGGTTGGACCACTGTAAGAATGTATTATATATATATATATATATATATATATATATATATATATATATATGGCTGTTAACTGTGGAACCTGAAAATTGGTGTACAGTAGTAGGCACTACGAATATGGTGATATCAGCTGTCTGAGTACTCTGCCATGCACTTGTCCAGCAGCTTAGTAAACACAGGAGGTTGTTTGCTCAGTATGGGCACCATTCAGAGAACACCTTGCATTTTCTCCATAAATGCAAAACATTCTCTGGTTGTGGTGTAAATCTTGACATCGCTTCCCCGGCTCTCCTCCTCATCCAGTAAGCGAAAGCTTTGCTGTTACGTTCTTGAGAGGAGACTGAAATGACGAGGTCGACCTGAGAGGAAACTGAAATGACGAGGTCGACCTATCTCCAGTCCAGCCCCACTGGGAGTGAAACAGAGGGCGCCGAGGAACATGAGTGCCTGCAGATGTAGATCAGGGAACTTGCAGCAGGAGATGTGGTTCCAAGGCAGTAGGAGAACCATCAGATCAGGAACAGTAGCCGGGCGCAGTAGTTCAGCTGAAGTTAAGGAAGCACTCCACTTGCACTACGGGGCCAGGACATGTGGCTTGTCAGAGCTCTCAGCAGACTTGCAGCAGGAACATTCAGTGGGATGCAGAACTGCAGCAGCACACACGAACTGGGCTGTAGACCAGAATCTGAGACAGAAGCTTGGTCATAGGATTAGCCAGGGTCAACAGGTGGGCAATGAGGTACCAAATCAGGAGCAGAGCCAAGTTCCGGAACTAGCGACAAGACAGAAGCAGGATTGGAGATCAGGTCAGGAGTAAGCTGGGTCTGCAACCAAGGGAACACACTGGAGGTACACCCGACACCGGGAATAGCTAAAGACTAGTCGGCATTAGAGTAGAGGCAGGAGCATCCTTAAAGCGGAGCTCCACCCTAAAGTGGAACTTCCGCTCATCGGATTCCTTCCCCCCCCCCCCCTCCAGTGCCACAATTGGCACCTTTCAGGGGGGTGCAGATACCTGTCTAATACAGGTATCTACAGCCACTTCCGGGCTTAGACAGCCGCAGATGCCAGCCCCCCGTTGTGTTCTGGGAAACGCACAGTTCCCAGCACACAACGGGGACCAGTGCAGAGGCGCAGCGCATGCGCAGTAGGGAACCGGGCAGTGAAGCCTCAGCACTTCACTTCCCGATTCCCTGACCGAGGATGGTGGCGGTGGCAGCCGAGCGATTGATCGGCTTCAGGTGCCGACATCGCTGGGACAGGTAAGTGTCCATTTATTAAAAGTCAGCAGCTGCAGTATTTGTAGCTGCTGGCTTTTAATAACTTTTTTTTTTTTAAGGTGCAGCTCCTCCTTTTAAATACTCCGTCTGGTGCCAACATACATCGTGTCATGCGCCTGTTTGTGTGCGCACACTCCTGATAGCAGTTCTTGCGAGATGCATGCACATTTCTATTAGCCAAACGTCTTCGTGCATGCACATTTCTATTAGCCAAATGGCTGGTGGTGTTCTCCAACTTTTGCATTCATTAAGAAAATGAAGTGTTATCTAAATGGTGCCTATGCTAGGTGAACATCCTGTGTTTATTAAGGACCCAGAAGACAGTGGAGATCTGTAGCAGTGGTGCCTACTACAGTTATATCCAGCTTTCACAATGATCAACCAGTTATTGTGCATACTTTGGTCCAAGCTTGAGCAATTGAACTTCACATAATTGATAGCTAAACTTTTAAGTGCTCTTTAACCACTTAAAGACCGCCCACAGCATATATACTGCGGCAGGGTGGGTCTATTGCGTGAAACAACTTACCTGTACGTTGTTTCATGCAATAAATACTGTGGGTGCCTGCTGCACTGTGGAGAGCCAATCTGCAGGGTAGAACGGGGATCTGTAAACAAGGCAGATCCTTGGGCTGACAGGGAAGTATACAGAGATCTTCTGTTTTTAGCAATCGGGAACAGCGATCTGTGTTCTTCCTGTCAGTCCATCCCCAACACAGTGAACTAAATTCTAAAATAAATATTAAGCGAGGATGGTTTCAGATTCCCTCTATTTATTCCATATGTATTTGTCTATTCCTATAATTAGCTAGACCATTAAAACTCTGATAATGTTACTGTTGATGGCACAATAATATAAGGTTAGCTATGAAAACAAACACACTGCTTAATAAAACAACATCTTGTTTATTTCCCAAGAAATAAGGAAAATGCTAACCTGAAAATACTATAGAGCATACAACAAAAGAACATCAAAGATACTTATCGCAAGGGCTGTCCCCTAGACACGGTCTCATCAGCTGGGCTCTAGATGGTAACAGAGCCATGAGGCTCAGAGAGCCATCAGGCATGAGCCAAGAGCGGAAAAGGGACAATTGTAACAGAGAGCTCTCTGTCTCAGTCAGCCCTTTTTATACTTCAATCATACACTGCCCAGACCCAACCCTATTGCTGGCCCATCTAGACCTTTGATGAATCAAAGTATTTACAGGGCAGTCCTCCTCAATATATTATATTACTGTCCGTCCTGCTGTATTGACCTCTAGGGGCAGCATTGTCCATGTATCATGTCTGTGTCCTGGGTCAATCTTCAGTGCCTGTTGATCCTTTGATCTTTTGTAACCCACCTTCATCAATCATCCTGGCAGCCATTGTCCTCTTTGAAGCTTGCTTGCATAGCGTTATCACACCA